>CM060921.1:558555751-558843251 GCA_030737875.1 Allium sativum
AAGTATATATCCAAGCATCAGGATTACAATAATATCTGTACATATCTTCCTCATTACAGCACTCAGAACAAATAGCGGAAACCAATACTAGATAGTAATAAAACTGATACGTAATCCTCTTGCTCGTCATCGATCAACATCGTCGTCTCACCAGACTATCACCTGTTACTTAGTCTGCCCATTCAAAACTGGATGAACAGCCCAAGGTAATAAGAGGAAACATAAAACCTTGAGTCAGACAATAGTCTTAGTGAGCGATAAACAACTATCTAACATCATCAGTAAAATATATGAGAAAAGGTAGATAAAAAACCCATCTACCAAAACTCCAGAGAAGAACACACAACCGCCTTCCCTACAGATGACAGTGATAGCCTTTACAATCCAAACAATCAAAGGAAATCAATTCATCTATGGCAATCAGAATAACCATTCAATTATGTCACAACAACTCAACCATCATTCAATAGCAACCAGATATGTCTCACGTAGACCATTCTAATCAAGTTTGACATTCCTCAAGTACAAGCCCCAAAGGCCTAAACCAATATCAGACAAGCACCCAAGGAACATCTCCCTCGACGTCAATAAATCCATGTGAGATAATGCAAGCCAAACAACCAAACATCCCTGACTGACTCTGGCTATCACTGCCATCCTTGCTTTGAAACCACCGTTTATCGTATGACGACCAACCTTGCCATATGTCAAGGGCTAATGGCAAACTCGGTTCTAGCAAAACTCCCATACGCGCTACACGGATATGTATCTAGGCCTTTACTTCGATAACCAAGGTACACGACCTACTCCGGTCTTCTAGACGTCTCTATTGTACCCCTTCTTTGAGTTCGCTAGAACCTACAACAACGATAATCTCTCAGCCTCCAACATCTCTAGTCATCTAACCTGACGACTTTCCATAGCTCAAGAAACCTTCTCGAGCCACCATTATCTACCAACTCACAACCTTTGAGTTATCAAGATCTACATCAACCAAGGCAAGATTTCATCGGATAAAGAGGTTTGGTGCGAAGTGCTTGCTGTCCGGAATCTAATTACATTGTTTTGGCTTCGATTTGTAGAATTGGTGAGTGATTTACATCTCTCATTCGGATTCATGCAAGTATATGAGTTTTAGGATGTTAATTTTATCATTTTCATGTCATTTTCCTTAGATCTACACCATGCCAAGTTCATATTACATGTGAATCACTCTAGGATCTGATCTAGATAATTTAAATGATGAATGTTATGATATTTCATAAGTTTATGCAAGTTAGATCCATATTCTAGTTCGTATGTTCATTTATCATGTTTTTGGTTGGAATTGCATAATTTTAATGATAATAGTCATATTCCTGTTGTTAGTGAGTTCATAACATGTTTATGATTATATTTGATGAATTGGTTGAGTTGATTTTGTCGATTGGATTGATTGGCGAAGTTTTAGTTGGAATTGGATTGGATTTGGGCTATCCAGGAGAACCGATCAGTAGGGACCGACCGGTAGGGGAGGATCGGTTATAGAGTGGCTTGGAGAACAAGCCAGGGAAGGACCGATTGGTGTATGTGCTCAGAAGGACCACTCGGTATGTTGACTCCAGGAGGGCTGATCAGTTGTGCTTCAAAAAGGCTGATCGGTAGGTGTATCATGGAGATCTGCGGTGCCGGAGGACCAATCGGTGTGCTACGAAGAAGGACCGATCAGTATTGATGTGTGTTTCAGGGAAGGTGATCGATCGGTGGTGTGCTCCCGGAAGGGGGAAGTTGGTCGATTAATGGTTCTTGAAGACCGATCGGTGGGGCTCTACGGTGACCGATCGGTGGGTGTTCCAGGGTTATTTCCGAAAATTTTATTTTTCGGGTACGGTTTTTATTTCTATAAAAATGTGTTTTAATTTTTTTTTCGGATAGCGTTGTCCGAACCCGTGCCACAACGCAGTAGTGGTATAACTTTGAACTGGTTCAGGTAGGAAGGTTCGGCATGTTGAATGTGTTCGTTGATCGATGTAGAACAACGAATGGGATGACAACTCAAAGGTTGTGAGTTGGTGGATAATGGTGGCTTGAGAAGGTTGCTTGAGCTATGGAAAGTCGTCGACTTGGATGACTAGAGAAGTTGGAGGCTGAGAGATTATCGTTGTTGTAGGTTCTATTGGACTCAAAGAAGGGGTACAATAGAGACGTCTAGAAGACCGGAGTAGGTCATGTACCTTGGGTATCGAAGTAAAGGCCTAGATACGTACCGGTGTAGGGCGTATGGGAGTTTTGCTAGAACTGGGGTTGCCATTATCCCTTGACATATGGCAAGGTTGGCCTTCATATGATTAACGGTGATTTCAAAGCAAGGATGGCAGTGATAACCAGAGCCAGTCATGGATGTTCGATCGTTTGGATTGCATTATCTCACATGGATTGTTCGACATCGAGGGAGATGTTCCTTGGGAGCTTGTCTGGTATTGGTTTAGGCCTTTGGGGCTTGTACTTGAGGAATGTCAAACTTGATTAGGATAGTCTACGTGAGACATATCTAGTTGCTATTTAATGATGGTTGAGTTTCTACGACATGATTGAATGGTTGTTCTGATTGCCATGGATGAATTGATTTCCTTTGATTGTTTGGATTGTAAAGGCTATCACTATCAGGAGTGGGGAAGACGGTTGTGGGTTCTTCTCTAGAGTTTTGGTAGATGGGTTTGTCTGTCTACCTTTTCTCATATACTTTACCGATGATGTTAGATAGTTGTTTATCACTCACTAAGACTATTGTTTGACTCAAGGTTTTATGATTCCTCTTATTACCTTGGGCTGTTCATCCGGTTTTGGATGGGTAGACTAAGTAACAGGTGACAGGAGATACTCTGGTGAGACGACGATGCTGATCGATGGCGAGCAGGAGGCTTACCTATCAGTTTTATTACTATCTAGTATTGGTTTCCGCTGTTTGTTATGAGTGCTGTAGTGAGGCAGATATGTACATATATTGTTGTAATCCTAATGCTTGGATATATACTTTCTAAATGCTATGAAAGTTTGAAGTTCTTCTGCTCATATATGCTTCACGATGTTTACCTGTTATATATGTTATATTATACTTTATCCTTGCGCTATGTGTTATACGACTGGTTCCGCATGTGCTTAACTACTTCGATGATCATCCATAGCAGCTGGCATGCCTTTCAGTGCATTATTCCTCTTGTTAAGTGCTGATGTTGTGGGCGGTCGTCACAACCGTTTCCTAGATATCAAAGTGCAGAGTCCGAAAAAATAGTTAATCTTCCCACAAGGGTTAAGTATCATGTTTACGTGGTTAAGGACCAATAATTACCTTGGGATAAGGGTTCCCTATGCACAACACATGTTAGGAAGCAAACAACTTGCGGAAGTTTTACATAGTGATCTAAGGTTGTAGGTAAGGTTTGCGCATGAGACTCTTATTGAGGGGAAAGTATAAGATAGCTTGGCACCTGTTAAAAGGGTTAAATTGTGAAGCGCTAACTAACATAACAATATACCATAGAATATGTAAAATAGTAAAGAACACACAATTTATAGAGGTTCGGTTCGGATTGAACCTACGTCCACTCTATGGGTTTTAAAGATTTTATTTATAGAGTAGGTTACATAAGAAATCCCCAAATTGATTTACATATTAGGGTTAGCTCTCTTAGAAATGAGAACAAGATTGTGGAAAGAAAAGTCCCCCCAAAATGAGACCCTTGGGCCTTATTTATAGGGAAATCCGGCCCCCTTCTGTTGTGAGCCCAACAGAAGCCTCTTTCGGATGCCGAACTAAGGTTTCGACCGCTCTTATAGCTTTCAATTCCGGCAGGAAGGTCTCTGCCGCCTTTCTTCTTATCGAATGCCTTCACTGATGTCTTCTTGCCTTCGGAATGTCAATCTTAGGCTTTCGTGAGTGGTTCCGCTGATATGCCTCATGGAGCTTCATCGATAAGCTTTTGGTCTCGGTTCTGAAACCATTGGGTTCGGTCTGTTTCTGTGCTTGGCTTTTGACGTCGAATCATAAAGATTTTAGTGTTGGTAAAAGGGGTGTCAGTTCAGACTTTTTTATCTTATTCTGAATATTTTACTTGCTCTGATAGGTGATTCTCTCGGAATACCTTCCGATGATGATGCCATTGTATGATGTTGGTATCGGTAGCCTCTTTCCTCCTAAAGTATCGCCCCTAAGTTATTTAGTGCCGATAGCCCCTTTTGTCCTCTCCTTCCTGATCTGATGCTTCCTTCTTACGACTTTGAGTCTTGGATTATATGCTTTCGGTACCGGCACTGCCCTACCGATTTTTTTTCTCGTGTCATTTCTATGCTTCCGTCTTTCTTCTCCTTTCAGAATCTTCTTGGCTATCGGTGTTGAACCGATATTCTGTTGTCCTGTTGTCTTCCTTGATATTGACTTCATAGCGGCAGTGGGTGCCGGCATCTGGTTATAACCCAAATCCCTTTGGTGCTGGTATTAACTTCCTACTGCTATTGGATTTTCCTACTTTACCCTATAGCTTTGTTGTCGGCTCTCGGACTCTACTGTCGGCAGCACCTTAGCTTTGCTCTTTTCTAGGCAATTCTGGTTTTGTTATCCAAATCCCTTGTTCTTTCGGCTCTGGAGCTTCCGCTTCTTTATATTTGGCTAGTGCGAATTTTAGTGTTAACGGTTAGCCCCCTAGTATAAAGAAGTTGTTGTTCTTTAGGACAAACTCCTGTGGCTCCTACGCAACTTGCCTACTACTCAAGCATCATCGTAAAAGTTTTCGGTATTAGTTTTGTATAACTCATAGTATTGATAAGGAGAAGCATAAATCTTCTTTAATCAAAAGGACTTGAAAATGATTTCTAAGTTATGAACTTTTTGCAAGTGAAATCAAACATGCTTTTATGTAGGATCAGATTTATAGTTCTACATCCTCCTAACAATGTTGAATGAATAACTTCGTATAGTTATCTAAATATCCAACTACCAAGAATTTACTCTGGGATTGTGAAATAATGAATCTAAAATTCTCACTTAGATGTTTGCAACTAGAAGTTTGCTACGAAATGGCATACGGTGTTGGTGAATGTAATGTGACTTGCATAGTGTCTGATATCTCATTTATGATGTGTTCAACATAGTTTTGACCACAATTCATAGTAGCAAACATCAGGCGTAAATGTGCCATGAGTTTGGAAAACCTCCTGTATGAAGTGTAATGAGATCATAATCCTTGTTGGAAGGCTTAGAATGGGAGTACCATAGTACCTGCTTGTGCTCTTACTTAGGAACTCTTAGGTTGGAATTATAATGGTATATTCGAACTTCGTATGTTAATATGGCAAAAAAAGTTTAAGCATTTTCCTTCTATAAATAAGCATAATGAATCCACAACTAAACTTGATTGTTAGAATAATGTATGCCTAAGGATTTATCTCCTGAAAATATTGTAAATCTAGAAAACTCATTTGGAAATACCAAGGAAAAAGGTTTGAGGTTCAAACTTGAATTCACTCAACAAGAATTAGAAAACATGAATGTGATAGGAAAATGAAAACTTATATATGGAAAATTAGATATCAGAAATTCACGTCTGCAATTAGAAGAAAATCCGAGGCTCATGCTCGGATAAGTGGAAACCAGAAATCCTATTAAAAACTTGAGACTCACACTCGAGTAAGTAGAAAGTCAGATATTATATCTGAAAGTAATAAAAATCCCAAGACTCGCACTTGGGTAAGCATAAATCAGAAATCATATGAAAACCCCAAGACTCACACTCGGGTAAATATAAATCAGAAATCATATGGAAAACCCCAAGACTCACACTGGGTTAAGTATAAATCAGAAATCATGTAGCTTCCTCGAGACTCACACTAAGGTTAGGGGAAATCGTAAATCATATAGAAACCCTAGGACCCACGCTTGGGAAAGTGGAAATCAGAATTCTCATGGAAATCTCGAGGCTCACACTCAGGAAAATAAAAAATTACATGGGAATCATATCTGAATTTTATGAAGTTTCCAAGTCTCACGCTTGAGTAAATAAAAGCGAGACTCCATGTATGAAGGTAACAAAAATACCAAGACTCAAGCTTGGGTAAATAAAATCTTGAATGTCACAAAAATTATTAGTGGAAAGATAACTCTTGTTTAAATATTATGAAAATAAGACCAGAGACTCCCTTCTAGGTATAACAGATATCCTGATCAAGCTATACAGATCTTTACATGAATCTCCTTCATCTTTATCTGAATGTCAAATAAAAAACTAATGCTTATATGTTAGATTCTCGCACAATGCTTAAGTTATGCCTGCATCTTTATTTTATTAAGTCCATATGACAAAGAAATATTGTAACAAAGGTATTATAACGCCTAACTTTCATTCATTTTCATTTACAGCACAACTTTATGGACAAGCTTGTAAACTGTATAGAGACTACATGATGTTTAATCATTGTTTGCGTTTGGAACACTTTACACATGCTATTGTTGTAATCCGTCTAGTAAGAGTAATATGTATATAATGACTTATATACATATTGTAGGGTATCGTCAGGATGAAACTAATGTAATGGATGAGCTATGTGATGATAATATGATCATTTATATTGAATAAAATTGAACATTATATGGGTTTAAGAAGCCTCCCTATACGAGGTGTCACAGCGAAATAACCTTTGGCGCGATGCTCTAAACAGTATATTCAATGCCCTGATTTTTTAATAGAAGACCAAATATCTCCATTTGGCAATGATAGAAATCTCGAATTGACCCATATTCAGGTCTTTATAAAAGAAGACCAGAAATCCATTTCTAGTGATGAGAGAAGTCCTGAACCAAACCCAGATTCAGGTAGTTGTAGTAGAAGACAAGAAGTCCATTTCTGGTAATAATGAAAGTTCCGAACCGACCCAGATTCGGGTATTTTTCAGAATGGCTAATTGGTTCATTGGAACCATTTTCTAGGCTTTGTTTCGGTTTACTAGCTACACCCTTGAACTTTAAGTTGGTTTATGAACCACTTCTCGGGCTTTGATTTGATTTGATGAGCCACTCCCTCGGGCTTTGTTCTTTCGAAACAGAGGTTGTACGTGCTTCATGTGCTCCCTTTGAGCATTCGATCCCTTCTGCGGGTTGGCATGTAGGCAGAGTATGTACGTGCCTTGGATGCAAACACAAAGTTCGCAGCGAGAACATATCTCGTGGGCGAGTACACAGTCATGGATGCAAACACATAGTTCACAGCGAGAACACATCTCGCGGGCGAGCACACAGCTCACGGGTGCAAACACACAGTTCGTTGTGAGTACACAACTCGCATGATCACATAGCACTTTGACGGTGAGCACATAGCTCGTGTGAGCATATAGCTCAAAGTAGGGGGATGTTGACATATTAAAAATTGTAAGCATGTTCGAAAATTCTCTAAATGCGTTGATGTATTATTTGAATGAAGAGAAATGTTACTAGACTTTAATGATGTCTAGTTGTCCTTCTGAAGTATGAGGCACGATGATGCTATGTGATTGGGGATTTGGCAAATGCCACATGTGTGTGGCTTGCGACATTGATTAACATAGTGATCCTATGATCCACAGTTGTAGAAGCTTCCACGAACAGAGTTTGAAGTTTTTGTTTTGGAGGCCCTGCTCCTTCTTTTCATGTTTAAATGAGACTTAGGATTTACATTGAGACCTCTCTTCTTGTTGAAGTTCCCTTTCGAAAAATCGAATTCGTCCACATGAATGAATTTGTATGCTTGGAGATAGAAATCTTGCAAGCTTCTGCATCCCCGGTTATATAGCTCCTTAAAGAATGGTGTATTCTCAATTAGACCTGAATAGACAGCGATGAGTTTCTCCTTATCATTCATGTTTTCTGATTTTAGGGCCTCGGTCTTAAACCTTTCCAAGTAACTACCTGATACGAACCAAACCCCCTTTCCATGGTGGTAAGGTTTGTCTTTGTAATATAACACATTAATTATATCAGCAGATTACAGAATATAGCACAACACATAAAATAGAGAATGATTTACATCATATCATAATAGCGGAATCATAATCATTAACATCAGAGTTACACAAATACAAGATCCTACTTAGTACATAACAAATTTCATCAAATAGATAATAAGTCTACAGTGGAATCAAATATAATTATACATAAGATAATGTATAACATAGTCCAAAAGAATTGATAAAAGGTAAGTCTTCATCTTCAACCAAAAGAGCACCCAATGCTACGGTGCATATCCAAATGAAAGCTAATCACCTGTTCACTTGGCTACCTGTGTAAAAATAAGGGCACCCGAGTTTGCAAGGGAAAAACAAACTACGAGTCAATCATGGGACTGGTATGAGAAATCCTATAGTTAGTTAACATAATTAAGAATACAGCAAATCACAAGGCCACGCCATATGTCACGGAACGAGGTTACTCCACTGGATTTCCGATACATAAAATAAAGCAAACCAAATAAACAACACAATGCTTTTTAGAAAAATGAAGCCGTTATAAGACTCAGGTCCCGTCACACAATGCAAACAAAAACCAGATGATAGAGTCTTACCTTATAATGGCCAAACATGCTTGATACACAGAAAACAAAAATCATTTGATATTATTATTAGTGTCTAGATATTTTATAAAAAATTTCAAAATAAATGAATCAATCTTAGACGGCATAGTGCCCCATCCTACTATGTCGCCCACAGTATACAACTAAAACAGTATGATGTCGTATTGGAAATTGGATTTCCATCATGAGTCGAGGCAAGGGATGTCTCCTCACGGTTTTCGAGACACTCTAGCCCATGTCTCAGGATCACACCCTTAGTAACCCTTGAATCGTCAGGGCCGGTCCGCTCTTACTTTTGTGGATTAGTTATTCCTGAACAATACGTTTCCCGGTCCTATCGGACCTATCACTCGATCCTTTTAGTCAGCTCTATATCCGAGCCGCCTCGCAATCCATCATCCATATAAGTAAAAATGTCTGGGCTCCATACCATGACAGTACTTCTAGCTAGAAAGAAACGCATACATTCCCAACAGTCACTATCCAGTTTTTGATCATACCGAGGTGTGAGGCTCGCGAATCAACACTATAACACAAAGCTATGTTACTTAAAGTCGTGCTTTGATCATCATCCACAAGGTACTGCATTTCAACAAAAGGCTTGAAAATTGCGTCTTAGTATGCCATATTGACAATTCATGCCATACAACTAACATAAACTAATATATAACCTCTAAGCTCGTACGTATCAGAGAAGGGTGTTAAGCAAGAGAATAAATTCTCCCCCACCAAACTGATATACATTCAATATAAATCAATCACTGTAGAATGAAATTCAATATTAGACACACAATCCATTTACAAGTCCATTCTTGGTTTGAACGAAACCTGTAAAAACCCGCAAATTCCCGCCCTTTGAATCGACCATAAACCACACAGGTCTGATCCAAAAAGTGGAAACCTACGAATACTTTAACTTTGGGCATACAACACATTACAACAGATAACAGAAGACTTTTATAACACTATGATGAATGTTACATCAGAGTATAGAATATACATATCAGAGTACATTGAAATAAAATTACAACGGAAGAATAAATTACAATAAATGAATACATTGCAGCTGAACTAATATCAGTGGAAGGCTATCAACATTATGGCCACAGCTTCAGTCTTCAATCCAGGATCTTGTTTTATATATCTATCAAATAAGCTACTCGATTGCCCGTGTGGAAAGAGGGCACCCGAGTTTGCAAAGTGAAACAAACTACAGGTCAGTCGTGGGACTGGTGTGAGAATTCTTAAACTAACCTTAATTAATAATAAGGCTAATCGCAGGACCACGCCGCTAACGCGGAACGGGTTTACTCCATTGGATTGCCAGTGCATGACTAAAGTAAATCGTCAAAATAACGCAATGCTTTTTTAGAAAAATGAAACCATTATAAGACCCAAGTCCCATCACACAATGCAACGCAAACCGGAGGATAGGGTTTTACCTTATAATGATCAAAAGATGCTTGATACGATAAACACGGTATTATATAATAATAGTGCGCAACCAATTTGAAATACATCAAAGTAAATGTATCAATCCTAGACGGCATGAGTGCCCCATCCCACTATGTCGCCATATATAGGTATACAATCAAAACCGCGTGATGTCGTATTGGAAATTTGGGTTTCCATCTGAGTCAAGGCTAGGGAGAAGATCCTTACCGATTCGAGACACTCTAGCAATGCCCCAGGATTGGTACTCTGTCCAACCCTTGGATCCTACAGGGCCGGTCCACACTTGCTTTTGTGGATTGGTTATGCCTGAACACACGCTTCCCGGTCCTTTTGGACCTATAGTACGGCCAGTAGCGACCGCATAAACCGAGGCCTCGAACAATCCAACAACCACAATGAATAAATGCCAGCGCTGGTAGGTCCCTGGCACCACTCTAGCTAGAAAGAAACGTGCGCACTCCCTGCGTTCCCTTCTCCGGTTTTAGACTCTACCGGGCTGTGAGGCTCGCGAAGTCACGATATACACAAAGCTATGCCTAAATAGACTGTGCTTTGATCATCAACCACAAGGCCTGCTTTTCAACAAAGCCTTGATCAATCGCAACTTGGCATACCACATCAACAACTCATATCATGCGATCGGTAATTATTTAACATAAAAAAAGGGTGTTAAGCAAGAGAATAAATCCTCCGCCACCATGCATTTATATATTAAATAAAAACCAATTTAATTACATGAAATAAATTTCAATGTCAGGCATGCTATCCATTTACAAGTCCGTTCTGGGTCTGAACGAAACAACGTATCCGTCGATCTCCAGTACGTCTGGAAGATCATCACTTTTTACCTTGCCTTGGGGGATCAATCCCAATTCAAGATATCAGTCACCATCAACCAAACGATGTGAAGCTCTCCGGTCTGCAGTCACCGTCTTCATCTTCGACTCTTGATCGTCGTGATTATTATCCAGAATGGGTTAGACCCGGTCTTTCTGAATAACTTGCGTATTTGTAATTAAAACAACCATACGCCACATTCCAACTTTGAATATCCTTTTAAATAAAAATTATTATTTATGTTAAAAGGTTCTCATTAATTTTATCAAAGATAAAATAAATTACATTTTAATCTTTCTAAAAAGATGTATTAATATTCCAATTTTGATTTTTAATACAAAAATCATTATTACAAGATTATTAATTTTAATAAGCCAATCTTGTCTTAAATTGGGTTAAAGAACTAGTGTCATTTAAGACACAGTTCACGATAAACCCAAAACCAATTTTCAAAATATGGGATTTCTACAGAAATCAAATCAACAAATAATCGTTATAAATTTCTGTATCGGACTAATATTATAAATGGAATAACGGCAAAGCCTCTTAAATTCCATATATAATATCGGTCTTCTTTTACAGAAGCCCATCTCGATTATTATCAATCGAATTTCCACTTAATTCCAATTTAATATATTAATTTGGAAAAGTCTGGTTTTAGAAAATCTTCTTTTAAATTTATAAAATAGATTTATAAATTTCAAATAGTAATTTCAATGTAAATTGGATTAAAGGATAAATGTTATTTAAAACATCGTCCACTGCAAATCCAATTCACATATCAATCACCAAACATAATTGTTAAGATCTAATGATTTTAAATAAAAGATTTATCCTAAAGATATTAATTCATTACTATAAAAAAAACATATTTTAAAAAAATCAATAAAATATTCTATATATAAAAGATTCTGAATGTAAAATATTCTTTATAATACAAAATCTTTTATTTTACAAAAATCCTTTTATTATATAAAAATTCTTTATAAAAAAAAAGAAATTCTGCATTGGAATGCGACTCAACCATGTACCATATAATTTGGGTCATATGGGTTTCATACATTTCATATATAGGGTAATAACAGGAAATAATCCTCAATCCATCCATTAACAACCAGAGTGACGGTTTCAACTGTGTGAGCGTTAAAATGAAATGATAATGCTCATCGCAGCCTGTCGATCAATCGATAGACATATAATTAAACATTGGGATTTGTGTCAGTCAAGTATCGTCCCAATACCCGTGTGGGGTTTTCATCCAACAAACAAATAATAAATTATTTGTGCACTTGGGCTATGTGTAAAAATAATCGTCCCAATCACATAAACAAGTCAGATGACTTGTAAATGGAAGTGTAATATTCAATGTTGAATATACTAACATCACATTTAACACATCAAAATACAACAACAAAGGCAAATATTTCAATACTCTTTATTATGAACATATGACAATAAAAATTGTGAATTTTATTTATTTTCAAAAATGCATATTTTTGGTCTCATTCATTTTAATGACAAAATGAATATCTGACTTCATTATTTTTAATGTATAAAAATATACATCCTTAATTCATTCTCTTTAATGTATGAAAACGTACATTTTAAATCCATTCTTTTTCTCAGCATAAACAAATATGATGATTTTGTTTCTTAACTTCTAATGCAACAAAATGAGAATTTTGTCTAATCTTTTTCAATGAATAAAGATGTCTATTTTTACTTCATTCATTTTAATGTGCCAAAAATGTCCATTTTGTCTAATTCACTTTTAATAAACAAAAATGAGTATTTTGTTTTAATCTCTTTTCTTATGCATAAAAAAAATTTATTTTTAATTTATTCTTTTTAATGACACCAAGTGTTCATTTCTAATTAATCCTTTTTAATGACACAAAATGTTCATGTCTAATTAATCCTTTTTAATGACACAAAATGTTCATTTCTAATTAATCCTTTTTAATGACACAAAATGTTCATTTCTAATTAATCCTTTTAATGTATAGAAAGGTTCATTTTCTAATTCACTGGCATGTTAACTCAAAATGACAATTCAAATTCACTAATCAAGTCTTGACAAGAATGTTGTTCTTTTTCATTTACAATAAAAATAAAAATAAAAAGGATTCACATGTCTTGTTCTTTTACTTACCATAGAAATACCAATAAAATGATCAACATATTCTGGTCTTTTCATTTACAAAAGAAGTTGTAAATAAAGTGGTCCTCATATTTTTACTCTTTTCACTTACAATAGGAGTTGTAAATAAATGATTCTCATGTTCCTGTTCTTTTTATTTTCTATCGCACCAAAAATGTCGATAAAAATGAATCACTAACATTGTCTATCTTTATCGCACCAAGAATGTCGATAAAAATGAATCACTAACATTGTCTATTTTTATCGCACCCAAAATGTCGATAAAAATGAATCACTAACATTGTCTATTTTTATCGCACCCAAAATGTCGATAAAAATGAATCACTAACATTGTCTTTTTTTATCGCACCAAGAATGTCGATAAAAATGACAACATTAACCATTCTATTTTCACCGCGTTCAAAATGACGATAAAATATTCAACATTAACAATTCTATTTTTACCGCATTCAAAATGACGATAAAATATTCAGCATTAACAATTCTATTTTTACCGCATTCAAAATGACGATAAAATATTCAACATTAACAATTCTATTTTTACCGCATTCAAAATGATGATAAAATATTCAACATTAACAATTCTATTTTTACCTACTATAGAAAATGTAAATAAATATATTTCTAAATTCTATTCTTTTTATTTACAATAGAAAAGGTAAATAAATAATTCACATATTTTGTTCTTTTGATTTTACATCTGAGAATGTAAATATGATGATTCACACATTTATCCTTTTCATTTACAATAGAAAATGAAAATAAAATGATTCACAAATTTTGTTCTTTTTCATTTACAAAAGAAAATGTAAATATGTGTATTTCTAAATTCCATTCTTCTTATTTACATAACTGATTAACATGTTTTACTCTTTTTCTTTTACAAAGAAAATGTAAACAAAGTGATTAACATGTTTTACTCTTTTTCTATTACAATGAAAATGTAAACAAAGTGATTAACATGTTTTACTCTTTTTCTATTACAATTAAAATGTAAACTAAGTGATTAACATGTTTTACTCTTTTTCTATTACAATGAAAATGTAAACAAAGTGATTAACATGTTTTACTCTTTTTCTATTACAATGAAAATGTAAACAAAATGATTAACATGTTTTACTCTTTTTCTATTACAATGAAAATGTAAACAAAATGATTTACATATTTTACTCTTTTTCTATTACAATGAAATTGTAAAAAAAATGACTAACAAAACTTTGTTTCTTTTCTTTCACCATATAAACATCAATAATGTGAATAACATATTTTTAGTCTTATCATTTACAAAGGAAGGTGTAAATAAATGATTAACCTATTTTGTAATGTAAAAATATGACCTTTTCTATTTTACAATGTAAAAATGATAACTCCTCTATTTTAAATATAAAAAGATCATCTTTTTATTTTCATCGTCAAAATTACATCTTATGTTTTCAATATAAAAAGATTGTCTTTTTATTTTAAACATAAAAATATTGTCTCCTTATTTTCAACATAAAAAGATTTAGCCTTTTTAATATAATCAAAAACAAAGTTGTAATTTTTTGTAACCAATATCAAAGTTGTAATCTTTGCAAACAAAATCAAAGTTGTAATCTATGTTAACAAAATCAAAGTTTAAATTTTTATAAAGTTTTAATCTTTATAAATAAAAATAAAAGATTTCAAGTTTTATAAATAAAACAAAGATTCATTTTATACAAACAAAAACAAAGATTCATTTTAAAGATCGAATCTTTATTAATGTTATTCATTTCAAAATAAAAATCAAAACTCTGATTTGTAAATCATGATAAAAGATTAAAATTTTATCTATAAATCATAACATAAGATTAAAATTTTTATTATGATCTTTCTACTAGACATCGAATAACAATTCCCACAATCAATTCCAACACCAATCATATAATACGTCAATAACAATACAGGCCACAAACATCAATTTCCACCATACAACCATTCAATCCATACAACATTCATTTTGTATAATGATAATATAATTAAATCAAATTAATTATATATATATATATAATAAAATATAGAATCTCACCTTGCTTGTTTCTGAAATGAAGTGATTTAAATCAGATCTTGTGTTTGGAGTCACAGCGGTTACGGATCTGAAAGATTTCAAATTGAAATTTATGTAAAAATTAGAATTCTAGCCTTTAACAACTGACACAGTGACGCTTAAAAGCGTGACAAAATCTGAAGCTATTTACCTCAAATTTTCAGAAATGTTCAAAACTTTGAATGCGGATTTCGGGAGCTATAGTCGACGGTTTTACGAACGGTTTGCGGGAGATTGAAGAGCTACGAGAGGGCTATCTTCACCGGGAAGATGAAGGGGTGCGGCTACCTGTACAGGGGGCGGCGGCAGCATAATGGCGGCGGGTTCGGGGAGGTGAATCGAGAGCTACGGGCAACGGTTTGATGTGAGATTTGTTGGACAAGAAAGAGGAAGAGAAGAGCTTCAAAAAGTTTCAATACGGCATGGTCTAATTCTTAGTGGTTTGGGAGGTAGGGAGGAGAGAAGTTTCGGCCATTATGGGTTCAAGAGTGCGGCTGAATCACGTTGAGGAAGAAGAAGGACCCGACTTTGATTTTATATTATTATATTAGGTTAATCTAATTATTATTTAATTAGTCCGTTTAAGCCCGTTTTGGTCCGAACTCCGATTTTGGCCCAACGACTGTTGTTCCTACTATTTAGCCCCAATTTCGAACTCATCTAGACATGTCTCGTCAGCCCAAACTGTCATCTCGGCCTCCGTTTTGCAGTTTTAAAATTTAAGTCCTTTATTTCTAATTTTTCCGTACAAATAATTTTACCGGGGACACAAATTAACTCAGAAAAATCAAGAAAAATTATTTTTGGCTTTCTTATGACGATAGGTTCTGACAAAATTTATTTCGTCGAATTCTGAGACTGTTTGAAAAATGGCTATTTTTAAGGCATTTAAATTTAACTGAAATAGTCAAAACATGTTTTCTTTTCCCACGTTCACATATTAATTCGAAAAATTCTGAAAATTGAAACCTAACAATAATTTGACATTCCGGTTCCAACAAAAGTGATTTCGTCGAAAACAGAGGTCGTTTGAAAAAATGACTATTTTTAAAGCCAATATATTTAATATTAAAAATACATTTTTAAACAAATAAATCCCGAAACTCAAAATATATAAGTGTTTACTGTTTTTCAATGTAGAAACATCATTCTGTACTCAATGGAAGTGGTTTCGAGTTCAAATTCCTTCGTATGCAAAAAGTAGCATTTTGACCTTATAAATTTCATAGCGACCTTTCTAAATATTGAATTGGCCATAACTTTTGATTTCCGTTATGAAATTTCAATTTTTCGGATTCGTTGGAAAGATATTTTTAAATAGATTCTAATATTTTTGGTTTCACTAAAATCTGTTAAATTTTGCATTCTGTACGATCAGTCAAAGTTCAAGTTTGACTTTTCAAACTACCGCGTTATTTCTAACTCTTTTTATAATAATAATTAAATCATTCATTCTACTTCGATTTAAATCAAATTTGTGATCATTATTATTTAAATAAATTATTTTATATTGTCAAAATCATTAAAATTTTCTAAAATAAATTTTTTAAATTGGTCCTGATTTTGCGGGTTGTTACAATCGCCCCCACTTCAAAACTTTTCGTCCTCGAAAAGGAACGTAGATAAAAATTGTAAAATTTACTATCTTAATTTTAAATTTTAATGGTAGATTATCTTTTCAAAATATACATACCTTTATATTTATAAAAATCGTATTTCAAAGAATAGATTATAAATATCAAAAATGCGTTAATTATAAATTCGTAACTCTTAACTCGTTCTAGGGCATTACTAACCCCATCTCTAACGAGTTTACTCATTCTAGGATACTGCTGATCCTATCTCTAATGAGTATTCTTATTGGACATTACTAATCCAATCTCTGATGAGTCTTTTGTCCAGTTCTAACAAGTTGTACCCCAAAGATTTGAGCTAACCAAAGCTCTTATACCAACTGTAAAAACCCGCAAATTCCCGCCCTTTGAATCGACCATAAACCACACAGGTCTGATCCAAAAAGTGGAAACCTACGAATACTTTAACTTTGGGCATACAATACATTACAACAGATAACAGAAGACTTTTATAACACTATGATGAATGTTACATCAGAGTACAGAATATACATATCAGAGTACATTGAAATAAAATTACAGCGGAAGAATAAATTACAATAAATGAATACATTGCAGCTGAACTAATCTCAGTGGAAGGCTATCAACATTATGGCCACAGCTTCAGTCTTCAATCCAGGATCCTGTTTTATATATCTGTCAAATAAGCTACTCGACTGCCCATGTGGAAAGAGGGCACCCGAGTTTGCAAAGTGAAACAAACTACAGGTCAGTCGTGGGACTGGTGTGAGAATTCTTAAACTAACCTTAATTAATAATAAGGCTAATCACAGGACCACGCCGCTAACGCGGAACGGGTTTACTCCATTGGATTGGCAGTGCATGACTAAAGTAAATCGTCAAAATAACGCAATGCTTTTTTAGAAAAATGAAACCATTATAAGACCCAAGTCCCATCACACAATGCAACGCAAACCGAAGGATAGGGTTTTACCTTATAATGATCAAAAGATGCTTGATACGATAAACACGGTATTATATAATAATAGTGTGCAACCAATTTGAAATACATCAAAGTAAATGTATCAATCCTAGACGGCATGAGTGCCCCATCCCACTATGTCGCCATATATAGGTATACAATCAAAACCGCGTGATGTCGTATTGCAAATTTGGGTTTCCATCTGAGTCAAGGCTAGGGAGGAGATCCTTACCGATTCGAGACACTCTAGCAATGCCCCAGGATTGGTACTCTGTCCAACCCTTGGATCCTGCAGGGCCGGTCTACACTTGCTTTTGTGGATTGGTTATGCCTGAACACACGCTTCCCGGTCCTTTTGGACCTATACTACGACCAGTAGCGACCGCATAAACCGAGGCCTCGAACAATCCAACAACCACAATGAATAAATGCCAGCCCTGGTAGGTCCCTGGCACCACTCTAGCTAGAAAGAAACGTGTGCACTCCCTGCGTTCCCTTCTCCCGTTTTAGACTCTACCGGGCTGTGAGGCTCGCGAAGTCACGATATACACAAAGCTATGCCTAAATAGACTGTGCTTTGATCATCAACCACAAGGCCTGCTTTTCAACAAAGCCTTGATCAATTGCAACTTGGCATACCACATCAACAACTCATATCATGCGATCGGTAATTATGTAACATAAAAAAAGGGTGTTAAGCAAGAGAAGAAATCCTCCGCCACCATGCATTTATATATTAAATAAAAACCAATTTAATTACATGAAATAAATTTCAATGTCAGGCATGCTATCCATTTACAAGTCAGTTCTGGGTCTGAACGAAACAACGTATCCGTCGATCTCTAGTACGTCTGGAAGATCATCACTTTTTACCTTGCCTTGGGGGATCAGTCCCAATTCAAGATATCAGTCACCATCAACCAAACGATGTGAAGCTCTCCGGTCTTCAGTCACCGTCTTCATCTTTGACTCTTGATCGTCGTGATGATTATCCAGAATGGGTTAGACCCGGTCTTTCTGAATAACTCGCGTATTTGTAATTAAAACAACCATACGCCACATTCCAACTTTGAATATCCTTTTAAATAAAAATTATTATTTATGTTAAAAGGTTCTCATTAATTTTATCAAAGATAAAATAAATTACATTTTAATCATTCTAGAAAGATGTATTAATATTCCAATTTTGATTTTTAATACAAAAATCATTATTAAAAGATTATTAGTTTTAATAAGCCAATCTTGTCTTAAATTGGGTTAAAGAACTAGTGTCATTTAAGACACAGTTCACGATAAACCCAAAACCAATTTTCAAAATATGGAATTTCTACAGAAATCAAATCAATAAATAATCGTTATAAATATCTGTATCGGACTAATATTATAAATGGAATAACGGCAAAGCCTCTTAAATTCCATATATAATATCGGTCTTCTTTTACAGAAGCCCATCTCGATTATTATCAATCGAATTTCCACTTAATTCCAATTTAATATATTAATTTGGAAAAGTCTGATTTTAGAAAATCTTCTTTTAAATTTATAAAATAGATTTATAAATTTCAAATAGTAATTTCAATGTAAATTGGATTAAAGGATAAATGTTATTTAAAACATTGTCCACTGCAAATCCAATTCACATATCAATCACCAAACATAATTGTTAAGATCTAATGATTTTAAATAAAAGATTCATCCTAAAGATATTAATTCATTACTATAAAAAAACATATTTTAAAATAATCAATAAAATATTCTATATATAAAAGATTCTGAATGTAAAATATTCTTTATAATACAAAATCTTTTATTTTACAAAAATCCTTTTATTATATAAAAATTCTTTATAAAAAAAAGAAATTCTGCATTGGAATGCGACTCAACCATGTACCATATAATTTGGGTCATATGGGTTTCATACATTTCATATATAGGGTAATAACAGGAAATAATCCCCAATCCATCCATTAACAACCAGAGTGACGATTTCAACTGTGTGAGCGTTAAAATGAAATCATAATGCTCATCGCAGTCTGTCGATCAATCGATAGACATATAATTAAACATTGGGATTTGTGTCAGTCAAGTATCGTCCCAATACCCGTGTGGGGTTTTCATCCAACAAACAAATAATAAATTATTTGTGCACTTGGGCGATGTGTAAAAATAATCGTCCCAATCACATAAACAAGTCGGATGACTTGTAAATGGAAGTGTAATATTCAATGTTGAATATACTAACATCACATTTAACACATCAAAATACAACAACACAGGCAAATATTTCAATACTCTTTATTATGAACATATGACAATAAAAATTGAGACTTTTATTTATTTACAAAAATGCATATTTTTGGTCTCATTCATTTTAATGACAAAATGAATATCTGACTTCATTATTTTTAATGTATAAAAATATACTTCCTTAATTCATTCTCTTTAATGTATGAAAACATACATTTTAAATCCATTCTTTTTCTCAACATAAACAAATATGATGATTTTGTTTCTTAACTTCTAATGCAACAAAATGAGAATTTTGTCTAATCTTTTTCAATGAATAAAGATGTCTATTTTTACTTCATTCATTTTAATGTGCCAAAAATGTCCATTTTGTCTAATTCACTTTTAATAAACAAAAATGAGTATTTTGTTTTAATCTCTTTTCTTAAGCATAAAAAAAAATTATTTTTAATTTATTCTTTTTAATGACACCAAGTGTTCATTTCTAATTAATCCTTTTTAATGACACAAAATGTTCATGTCTAATTAATCCTTTTTAATGACACAAAATGTTCATTTCTAATTAATCCTTTTTAATGACACAAAATGTTCATTTCTAATTAATCCTTTTAATGTATAGAAAGGTTCATTTTCTAATTCACTGGCATGTTAACTCAAAATGACAATTCAAATTCACTAATCAAGTCTTGACAAGAATGTTGTTCTTTTTCATTTACAATAAAAATAAAAATAAAAAGGATTCACATGTCTTGTTCTTTTATTTACCATAGAAATACCAATAAAATGATCAACATATTCTGGTCTTTTCATTTACAAAAGAAGTTGTAAATAAAGTGGTCCTCATATTTTTACTCTTTTCACTTACAATAGGAGTTGTAAATAAATGATTCTCATGTTCCTGTTCTTTTTATTTTCTATCGCACCAAAAATGTCGATAAAAATGAATCACTAACATTGTCTATCTTTATCGCACCAAGAATGTCGATAAAAATGAATCACTAACATTGTCTATTTTTATCGCACCCAAAATGTCGATAAAAATGAATCACTAACATTGTCTATTTTTATCGCACCCAAAATGTCGATAAAAATGAATCACTAACATTGTCTTTTTTTATCGCACCAAGAATGTCGATAAAAATGACAACATTAACCATTCTATTTTCACCGCGTTCAAAATGACGATAAAATATTCAACATTAACAATTCTATTTTTACCGCATTCAAAATGACGATAAAATATTCAGCATTAACAATTCTATTTTTACCGCATTCAAAATGACGATAAAATATTCAACATTAACAATTCTATTTTTACCACATTCAAAATGACGATAAAATATTCAACATTAACAATTCTATTTTTACCTACTATAGAAAATGTAAATAAATATATTTCTAAATTCTATTCTTTTTATTTACAATAGAAAAGGTAAATAAATAATTCACATATTTTGTTCTTTTGATTTTACATCTGAGAATGTAAATATGATGATTCACACATTTATCCTTTTCATTTACAATAGAAAATGAAAATAAAATGATTCACAAATTTTGTTCTTTTTCATTTACAAAAGAAAATGTAAATATGTGTATTTCTAAATTCCATTCTTCTTATTTACATAACTGATTAACATGTTTTACTCTTTTTCTTTTACAAAGAAAATGTAAACAAAGTGATTAACATGTTTTACTCTTTTTCTATTACAATGAAAATGTAAACAAAGTGATTAACATGTTTTACTCTTTTTCTATTACAATGAAAATGTAAACAAAGTGATTAACATGTTTTACTCTTTTTCTATTACAATGAAAATGTAAACAAAGTGATTAACATGTTTTACTCTTTTTCTATTACAATGAAAATGTAAACAAAATGATTTACATATTTTACTCTTTTTCTATTACAATGAAAATGTAAACAAAATGACTAACAAAACTTTGTTTCTTTTCTTTCACCATATAAACATCAATAATGTGAATAACATATTTTTAGTCTTATCATTTACAAAGGAAGGTGTAAATAAATGATTAACCTAGTTTGTAATGTAAAAATATGACCTTTTCTATTTTACAATGTAAAAATGATAACTCCTCTATTTTAAATATAAAAAGATCATCTTTTTATTTTCATCGTCAAAATTACATCTTTTGTTTTCAATATAAAAAGATTGTCTTTTTATTTTAAACATAAAAATATTGTCTCCTTATTTTCAACATAAAAAGATTTAGCCTTTTTAATATAATCAAAAACAAAGTTGTAATTTTTTGTAACCAATATCAAAGTTGTAATCTTTGCAAACAAAATCAAAGTTGTAATCTTTGTTAACAAAATCAAAGTTTAAATTTTTATAAAGTTTTAATCTTTATAAATAAAAATAAAAGATTTCAATTTTTATAAATAAAACAAAGATTCATTTTATACAAACAAAAACAAAGATTCATTTTAAAGATCGAATCTTTATTAATGTTATTCATTTCAAAATAAAAATCAAAACTCTGATTTGTAAATCATGATAAAAGATTAAAATTTTATCTATAAATCAAAACAAAAGATTAAAATTTTTATTATGATCTTTCTACTAGACATCGAATAAAAATTCCCACAATCAATTCCAACACCAATCATATAATACGTCAATAAAAATACAGGCCACAAACATCAATTTCTACCATACAACCATTCAATCCATACAACATTCATTTTGTATAATGATAATATAATTAAATTAAATTAATTATATATATATATATATATATAAAATAAAATATAGAATCTCACCTTGCTTGTTTCTGAAATGAAGTGATTTAAATCAGATCTCGTGTTTGGAGTCACAACGGTTACGGATCTGAAAGATTTCAAATTGAAATTTATGTAAAAATTAGAATTCTGGCCTTTAACAACTGACACAGTGACGCTTAAAAGCGTGACAAAATCTGAAGCTATTTACCTCAAATTTTCAGAAATGTTCAAAACTTTGAATGCGGATTTCGGGAGCTATAGTCGACGGTTTTACGAACGGTTTGCGGGAGATTGAAGAGCTACGAGAGGGCTAACTTCACCGGGAAGATGAAGGGGTGCGGCTATCTGTACAGGGGGCGGCGGCAGCATAATGGCGGCGGGTTCGGGGAGGTGAATCGAGAGCTACGGGCAACGGTTTGATGTGAGATTTGTTGGAGAAGAAAGAGGAAGAGAAGAGCTTCAAAAAGTTTCACTACGGCATGGTCTAATTCTTAGTGGTTTGGGAGGTAGGGAGGAGAGAAGTTTCGGCCATTATGGGTTCAAGAGTGCGGCTGAATCACGTTGAGGAAGAAGAAGGACCCGACTTTGATTTTAATTTATTATATTAGGTTAATCTAATTATTATTTAATTAGCCCGTTTAAGCCCGTTTTGGTCCGAAATCCGATTTAGGCCCAACGACTGTTGTTCCTACCATTTAGCCCCCATTTCGAACTCATCTAGACATGTCTCGTCAGCCCAAACTGTCATCTAGGCCTCCGTTTTGCAGTTTTAAAATTTAAGTCCTTTATTTCTAATTTTTCCGTACAAATAATTTTACCGGGGACACAAATTAACTCAGAAAAATCCAGAAAAATTATTTTTGGCTTTCTTATGATGATACGGTTCTAACAAAATTTATTTCGTCGAATTCTGAGACTGTTTGAAAAATGGCTATTTTTAAGGCGTTTAAATTTAACTGAAATAGTCAAAACATATTTTCTTTTCCCACGTTCACATATTAATTCGAAAAATTCTGAAAATTGAAACCTAACAATAATTTGACATTACGTTTCCAACAAAAGTGATTTCGTCGAAAACAGAGGTCGTTTGAAAAAATGACTATTTTTAAAGCCAATATATTTAATATTAAAAATACATTTTTAAACAAATAAATCCCGAAACTCAAAATATATAAGTGTTTACTATTTTTCAATGTAGAAACATCATTCTGAACTCAATGGAAGTGGTTTCGAGTTCAAATTCCTTCGTATGCAAAAAGTAGCATTTTGACCTTATAAATTTCATAGCGACCTTTCTAAATATTGAATTGGCCATAACTTTTGATTTCCGTTATGAAATTTCAATTTTTCGGATTCGTTGGAAAGATATTTTTAAATAGATTCTAATATTTTTGGTTTCACTAAAATCTGTTAAATTTTGCATTCTGTACGATCAGTCAAAGTTCAAGTTTGACTTTTCAAACTACCGCGTTATTTCTAACTCTTTTTATAATAATAATTAAATCATTCATTCTACTTCGATTTCAATCAAATTTATGATCATTATTATTTAAATAAATTATTTTATATTGTCAAAATTCATTAAAATTTTCTAAAATAAAATTTTTAAATTGGTCCTGATTTTGTGGGTTGTTACAAAACCGGAGGCACCTTAGCCCTCGTCCCATATGTCCAATACAGGAGAGAGGTCCTCGCATATCCGGACATTCAACAAGTACGTCGGGACAACTACCACTATAACCCCTTCAAGGGAGCTACCCATATCCAAGGCAACAGTAGTAATCCATTCGATGTGAAGATTGTTGGTCTTGCACCGTCTTCATTATCTTCGACTTTTAGTGGTCGTTTATTTATTTAAAATGAGATTTAACTTAGTCTTTTCAAATAACTATCGCATAAAAATTCAAATCAAATTCTTTCCCTTAGTTAAATCATTGGCCTTAGCCATTCATTACCTTACGTAAAAAGGTTTAATTGAGAATTTAATTCGGTCATCAAATTAAATACTCAAGTCATAAAATATCTGTAATTCATTCTATTTGTTTTCATGTTGTAGTGTTCGTCGTCACGATTCCAATGGACCCGAGTTTGCGAGTTTCTGACAAAATATGAGAAAGTTATGATAGTTTGAAAATTAATTATTTTGCCCTTTGACAGACTTCTATTGCGTCGGTCAGACATCTGAGCTAACGCAATAGATTATTTCTAGAGAGTTTTGATAGACGTATGTTGCATCGGTTCAGACATCTGAGCTGATGCAAATAATTATGTCTTTCAAGAGAGTTTTGATAGACCTCTGTTGCATCGGTTCAGATGTCTGAGCCAATGCAAATAATTATGTTTTCCAGAGAGCTTTGACAGACGTCTGTTGCGTCGGTCAGACGTCTGAACTAAAGCAAATTGCAAGAAACAAGTTTCCAATTGCTTTGACAGACGTCTGTTGTGTCGACCAGACGTTTAGGTTGACTCAAATACAACATTTTGCCTAGGAAATGATTTGCAATCGGTTCTCGGACGAGCTCGGATCAATGGTGATGGCTTGTAATGTTTTTTAAATGAAAATGAAGCCTCTTCACCTCACCGAAACCGCTCAAGAACACATGCACATATGCACAAACATACATACATGATATTGCAATTATTTTTGATTAAAACTCATAAACGGATAAATTTTCTAACCAAAGCAATCAAATACGATTCAAGCGAATTGTTAAGTCTTAGAACTTGTCGGTGCGACAACGGAGCTTCACAATATCGCCTAAACAATTCATAGCATATACTTTCGACTGTATGCACAATCTAAACGAAAAATTCCAGTTTAATGAAACTAAAACGTAATGAACCGGAAAGTGTATTCTTATCTAACCAATTCATATGCATATGTAAACCCAAACGAACACTAAATTACACTTTTATAAGTTTATAGGTTATGGCGTAGATGTGAGTTCATGAATAACTCACCTTTGCTTGTTTACAACCAAGGAATAGATCCAATAGCAAGCAAAATCAACCTATTTTCCAATATTGCATGCAAATCTCCAATCTAAATATAAACAAATGAGCCTCCTAAGAATTATTTCATAGGAATTCTCAAAAATAGAAGAGGAGATAAGCTGGAGAAGATGAAGAGGAGGCCTACCAAAGCTTCTACACGTGATTTCCTCCAGAATTGAGCTTCCAATAGCAAAACCTAGCTTAGGAATTCTAATTTCCCATTCCTTTCTTCATTTTCAAATTTCTTCTAAGTGTTGAAGTGAATGGGGAAAAAGAGGGATGATGGAGCTCTTAAGTGAGTGGACTAGACTAGCTAAATCAAGACCCAACCAAAGTGCGAAATCTCCGAATCTCGGAATACATCGATGCTTACACTTTTTGTTGTTGTAAATGACATTTTGAACTCAATGGAAGTGGTTTTGAGTCCAAATTCGTCCATATGCAAAAAGTGATATTTTGGTCATACAACCAAATGCAAAAGACCAAAATTTACCAACTCTAAAGGTATAGATGTTTATAGTTTTAATGTCACAAACGACATTTTGAACTCAATGGAAGTGGTTTCGAGTCCAAATTCATCCTTATGCAAAAAGTGACTTTTAAGGGCTATATATAATATCAATATATATATATATATATATATATATTCCATGGCGACTATTCTAAATTTTAATTTAGTTATAACTTAAAATTTATAAAGTGAAATCTTAATTTCCTACATTTGTAACAAAATTACAATTCAAAATATTTAAATGTTTCTTGTTTTGTCAAATTCTGATTTATATTGAATTTTATACATTCATTCAAAGCTCAAAATCAAAATTTCAAACTACTGTGTCATTTCAAGCTTGTTTTAATTAAACTTTAAATTTGTACGTTCTAACTTCGATTAAAATAAATTTTAAGTTGTTTATTCTCAAAATAATTCGTCTTAAATATTTAATTTCATTGAAAATAAATTTTTAATTAGTTCCAAAAATACGGGTTGTTAGAACCTCCCCCACTTAGAACTTTTTTGTCCCCGAAAAAGAAACAACAGCAAAGCAAGAACTAAATAGTAATGTAACATAACATAAATGTACCTCTCACTAGAGCTAATTGGAGATATCCACTCTGCACTTGGGATAAGCCTGTTTAATTCTATCTTCTGTTTCCCATGTACAGTCTCTAGGATTTCCGCTCCATTGCACTTTAACTAAATATACCTTCTTGTTCCTTAAATTTCTGGTTTCCTTGCCAATGATCTTAAGTGGCTCTCTTCGCACTGTCAAATTGCGATTGAGCTCTAACATTTCCTGTGGTGACTCCTCGACAATCAGATCTAGATCATGAACATGCTTGCGAAGCTGAGAAATGTGAAATACATCATGAACACCAGATAACCAATCCGATAGCTGAACTCTGTAAGCTAGAGTTCCAATCCTGTTGAGTATAGGAAACAAGCCAATATATCTAGGTGCCAACTTCCCCGTCTTCCTGAGTCTAATCACCCCTCTCAATGGAGAAATCTTAGGATAAACCTGATCACCAACAGAAAATGCCAAATCTCTCCTTCTAAAATCCGCATAACTCTTATGTCGGCTCTGTGCTACTTGTAGTTGCTTCTTAATGAAATCCGCTTTATCTCCAGCTTCTCGAATCATATCTACAACCAACACTAATTGATTACAAGGCTCGATTCAACATGCAGCAGATCTACATGGTCTACCATACAATGCTTCAAATGGAGCTAATTTCAAACTTGCTTGGTAGGTATTACTATATGAAAACTCAACCAAATGTATGCGATCTTCCCAAGATCCTCCAAAATCGAGAATACAAGCTCGCAATAAATCTTCTAAGACACGATTCACCCTCTAGACTGGCCGTCTGTCTGAGGATGATATGTAGTGCTAAGATTAACCTTCATACCTTACTCAGCCTGAATCGCTTCCCAAACTTACTAGCAAAGATCGGATCTCGATCATTGACATTTATGCTATGAACTTCATGCAATCTGACTATCTCTTACATATATCTGAGCAAGACTCTGAGCGGTTCTAGTCAATTTTACTAGAATAAAATTGGCGCTCTTTGTAAAACGATCAACAATAACACATATGCTATCAATTCCTTTCTTGGTTCTAGGCAAACCATCAATGAAATCCATGGAAATCTGATCCCACTTCCATTCTGGAATCTCTTAGGGCTGCAATAACCCAGTGACCTTTTGCTGATCGCTCTTAACTTTTTCTTTAGTGGAACACCTGCTAACATATATAGAAATGTCTCTCTTCGTCGACTTCTACCAGAATGTGCGCTTAAGATCATGATACATCTTACTTACTCCTAAATGGAAGCTAAGCTTGGACTTATGACATTCATCCATCACCTCCCTCTTGAGCTCGGTTAATATCAGGAACATTGATTCGGCCTAACAATCTCAGAAGTCCCTTGCTATCAATCTGGAAACTCGAGACCTCGCCTTCCTGAGTTCTCTTACTTACTTCTAAATGAATTCATCACCTTTCTTTAGAATAGAAATTTTTCAATCAACGAAGGCGTATAATAAGATTAGCAATAATCGCATTCTTCCAGCTATGTGCATCAGCTACTATATTGGCTTTGCCTGGATTATACAAAATATCTAGATTGTATGCTATAAGAAATTCTAACAAACGCTATTGTCTCAAATTCAAATCCTTTTGGATGAGCAATATTTCAATGACTTATGATTTGTATATAATTTGAACTTCTCACCCAAAAGATAATGCCTCCATAAAAAATACCATGGATAACAGCTCTAGATCATGAGTAACATACCTCTTCTCATGCGGCTTCAACTGATGGCTAGCATAAGCAACTACTTGGCCTCTCTACATCAATACCGCACGTACTCCTTCATGAGAAGCATCTATATAGACAGTCAAACCCTGATTGCCATTTATAATAGTTAACACTGGAGTACTAGTCAACCTTACCTTTAGCTCTTGAAAAGCTGCATCACATTCTGTCGTCCAATTAAACCTTGCATGCTTCTTTGTAAGCTTCGTTAATGGACTAGATAACTCCAAAAAATCATTAATAGATTTCTGATAATAACTTGCCAATCCTAGAATACTTCTGACTTCTGTGGAAGTGCTAGGTTGCTTCCATCTCGAATGGATGAAATCTTGCCTAGATCTACTAAAATTCCTTCCTTTGATACAACATGACCAAGGAACTTTACTTCTTTCCAAAATATGCATTTAGAAAATTTGGCTTTTAATACATTCTTTATGAGAATTTCCAAAACTTGTTCCAAATGCTTCGCATGCTTGCTAGGTGACTTTGAGAAGATTATAATATCATCAATGAAAACTAACACAGATTTATTCAACACTTCATGGAATACTCGATTCATCAAATCAACAAAATAAGCGAGAGCATTACATAAGCCGAACGGCATTACTAACAACTCATAAAACAAGTTTGGATTTCTGAAAGCTGTCAAAGGAACACATTCTTCGGCTATCCGCAATTGATGGAAACTTGTAGCTAGGTCCATCTTCGAGAACACTTTCGCTCCATTTAAACGATCTATTAAATCATCAATACGCAGAAATGGATATTTGTTTTTCATTGTTTTCTTACTGAGGTCTCGGTAATCTACGCATAATCTTAGAGTACTGTTTGACTGAGGAACAAATACACTGCTGCTCCCCAACTCGAGAAACTAGGCCTGATCAAACCTTTCTATAGCAATTGTCGGGTTTGATCACCCAAATCTTCCTACTCTTTCAATGTCATTCTTCGAATTGCATGCATAACTGGCCTTGCATTCTGTTACACCCTATAATTTCAAAAATATATTGAAATAATAAATTAAATAACACTTAATTTTAATGTGGAAATTAAGTAAAACGGGCTGCGCAATTGCATTCGTCTCGGAATTCTGCTTGAGATAGAGTCCGAGTTTGCGTAAAACGTACACATATGAAGAAGTTATGGAGCCTAAAAGTTTAAACATAAAAGAAGAATTAAATAAATAAATAAACAATTCAAAATTCAAACATGAAATCAGAAAGCGGGAAACGTAGGTGGCTGGTGTCGACCCCTATGTAGGGGTATCGGCATAGGTGTCGAAGCCCCTATGGGGATATCGACATAGGTGTCGGCCCCCCCGTAAAATCTGGACAAATACCTCTTTGCATATGCGGACCTATTTTCTAACCTAATTCGTTGACCCTAGGCTATAAATAAGACCCCATTCTCATTGTTTTTCTTACCTACAACAATAGTGACGCCATGCTGCTACTTCAACCCAGATTAATTTAAATTTTCTTCTTCAACAGTCAAAGTAGGGATTATTCAAGGATCAATTCTACAACAACAACACCTAATTCTCTTTCCTATATCTAGTCTCTGTGAGTTCAAGTTATTTTTTAGATTTAAATACCTAATAAGTAATCCTGACATGTTTATAAATTGGATCTAAGCCTATGCCTGATAATAAGTTGAATCATACCAGATCTATTCTTGCCTATACACCAGATCCATAATTTTTATGTGCCTATGTTGTTGTTGTTATCACTTATATCATCTTATGCCTATTTTATTATTATGCCTGTTCTTGTTCTCTTACCTTCCTCTTTCCCTTTTTATTTTTATAAGTCTAGGCTATGTTCGAGCCTAGGCTATATCTCTTGAAATTACGTGCGAACAAAATTGGGAAATTTGGGCATAAATTGTGATTAGGGTGATTTTGGGCATAATCTATGTCAGGGTGATGTTGGGGCACAAATTAAGATGGATTTTGGGCATAACTTGAAATTGGAGATTTTTGGGTAATTGGCACATAATTAAAGACCTTAGTTTGAAACATGAATGAACATTAAGAATTGGATAACAATGCATATGCCTAGACACGAGGTTAGACTTAGCTTGCGGTAGAAGTCTGCCCGGAAATGCCCGGCATGACCAGCAACCACAAGTGATATGTCTAATGTAAGAGGTCATGGGCATAACTACATAATGCTCAGACACGAGGTTAAGTCTAGCTTGTGGTAGAAGTCTACCCGGAACCGCTCGGCGTAACCAGCAACCACAAGGGGCCGACTTAATGTGGGAGGTCAGTGCATTAATAAAAATTAATGAATAAAATGAACCCTGCGTAATAGGTTTGGTTGAATGAGTGGGAAGGGTTAAGTTAATCCAGAGACGGGCAAACCCTGAAAAGATCCTAAGTAGTGGAAGGGTATTGCAAAAGAGATGGGCAAACCCAGAGAAAATCCTAGTAGATGTGGGGATGCAAGCCTATGGGGTGGTTTGTATCATATATGTGGACCCTTTTCAGTCAGTAACCCATCTAGGTATCGAACGGGCACCCTCGACTAGGTCAGGGTTGGGGCACGCTTACTAAGCTGATTATAAGCGGTCAAAAAGAGCAAGGGTGTGGCAGTGAAGGTTCCGGTGGAATCATCTGAGTGCATGGAATTCCAAAGTGGAAGATTAATACGTTGTGCACCAATAGTTATAAGCTGTGCAATCTGGTGGTATCGGGTTGCCACTTCAGGGAGTGATACACCTTACTATGGGACTAGCACAGGTATCTACGAGTTAGAGAGCTGATCGATTGGGGTATTTTGGGTACATCTAGTATATTTAGGAGCAAGTAGGTTACCTGCGATTGTATGGGGTGGAAATCTCTCACTAGAAGTACACCTAAGGCTACCATCTATGGGGTTGGGATCATTATGTTATGTGATACTAGTAAGTGGGACAGAGAATTGCAGAGAAATCAAGTAAGAAGTTAGAGAAGCACACTAGACATTTCTTTATGCTCATCCTGTTTACCTGGCTATACCTTATGTCATGGTTATACCTTTCAGCCAATTTATTGTTGTCATGATGCTTTTATTTGTTTACACGTTAAAAGTCACTGGACTCACCAGGCTTTAGGTCTAACCCGTTTCGTTTCCTCTTCTTTACTTTCGTTTCCCCCCAGGTTCTCAGGGAGGAAACACCTAAGATTAGTTCAGATTTCTCTTTCTTCCATCTTGAAGTTGATAGATGTATTGCTTGGTTTCACATCTTTTTCTGCTATGGCTAAGTCTACTGGGGATTATGCTTTATTATGTTGTTTTATGCTTCTTTATGTACCCTATGATTTGAAACAAGGCAGAGCTTTTGATGTAATAAGTTTTAGTATTTTCACACATCTTATGTAAAAGTTTGATTGGACCACGAAGTTTATTTATGTGATGAAGTCTTCTTTTATTCTGCTGTTTTAAATTATCTGTCTTGTAATTTATCTGTTTCTGTTTACCTACAACGCTCCACTGAAGTTAATGCATTCCCTTAGTGAGTGACATTAATGGACGTGGGGTGTCACACGTGGTATCAAAGCTGAAGGTTACCAGACCAGATAAAAGATTTTGAAAATTTATTTTCAAAATGGTTTTAAAAGAAGCACTTTCAAAAGAAAAGTTACTTTTAAAAAACATATTCCCCAAAGACATATGCACTATCTTTCGATTCTCTGTTTGAATATCTTTTTCATTGTTTTCAGCATGTCTGGGGAACTTAATCTCTCTGAGGGCATACAGATACCGTGTTGGTTTCGTAGGTATCTAGAGGCTACAACACATGTTGTAGGCCAAGCAGACACTCCTCCCCCAGGTGCAATCGTCATTCCTCCTCCTCCTCCTCCTCCTCCTCGTGTTGATGCTTTCTCTAAGATATGTAAGGATTTCCGTGCTATGGGCGGAAAGCCATTTAATGGAACTGAGATATTTGTGGAAGCTAGGAATTGGCTAAAAGAGACGGAGGATTTGTTTGAGATTTTCAAAGTTGACGATCGTAAGAAGTTTCAGCTAGCCGTTTGGCAGTAGAAAGATGAGGGTTCATTTTGCTAGGAGGTGACCAACGTTGGACATTCGGTAGTGACTTGGATTGATTTCCGACAGAGATTCAAGAGGAAGTTTCTTTCGCAAACCGAGCAGAGTTTGCAAATGGAGAAGTTTTTGGCGTTCAAGCAAGGAAACATGTCTATTAAAGAGTATGTTAATAAGTTCAACCAATTGGCAAGATTTGGATTGGAGTTGGTGAATACCCTACATAATAATGCTTTAGGGTTTGCTAGGGGATTGAATGAACCATTACATGGGTTAGCTATGTCTCTTATTCCAATGGGTGCAACTTTTGAAAGATTAGTTGATATGGCATTATGGCATGAAGAAGCTAAAGCTGAAAAGAAAGAGGTAAAGGTGGAAGGATCACAGAATAAGAAAGTGGAACCTAAGAAGGGCGGAAAGAATGACAGATCCCGAGAGAAGAAGTGTATAACTGTGGTCGTACGGGTCAAATAACTAAAGAGTGTGGGAAGAAGAAGAAGACTGGTTGTTATCATTGTGGTGTGGCAGGACATCTTATCAAGGATTGCCCAAAGAGGCAAGGGCAAGGTCAAAGGACAGGATCTTATGGAGGGCAAGTGCATGTTCTCACGGCTAGTGTACTTGAAAGAGGTAGGAAAGTTTCCGTTGAAGGCTTAATTTTCCTTTTTGATCATCCTGTTAGAACTCTTTTTGATTCTGGCGCTTCGCATTCATTTATATCTGCTTCTGTAGTTGAGTCTCTGCACCTTAGTAGTAGTATGGTTTTGGATCCCATTGGGGATTCGGCTCATTTCTCTATGATTTGTCGGGATTTGAGAATATCGGCGTTGGGCGTTGAGTTCGAGTGCAATGCCTACGTTCTTGGATTCATGGGCTATGGGTTGATTCTAGGGATGGATTGGCTAGCCAGGAATGGTGTCATCCTAGACTGTGAAAGGATGATAGTTAGAGTGTTGACTAGCTTGGGTAATACCCTCAAGATCTCGTGTGACCCTAAGGGTTTTGTTATGCTTAGCTACCTAGAATCTCTTGACACATCTATTGATGATTTGAGATCGGTTCGAGTAGTCTATGAATATCCTGATGTTTTTGAGGAGGGTCGGGGTTTACCTCCGAAGCGCGAGATTGATTTCCACATATAGTTGGTAGACAATGCAAATCCAATTGCATTTCCTGTGCGATATATGGCTCCGAGAGAGAGAAGGGAGCTCAGTAAACAAGTAGTGGAGCTACTTGAGAAAGGGTTTATTAGGCGAAGCATTTCTGAATGGGTTGGTCTAGTGGTGTTCACAAATAAGGCGGATGGTTCGCTTCGCTTGTGTGTGGATTATATGGAGTTGAACAAGCTGACTAAGAAAAATAGGCTCCCACTTCCTAGGATAGTTGATTTGTTTGACCAACTTGTTGGTGCATATGTTTTCTCCCAGTTAGACTTGGCCACAGGTTTTCATCAGCTAAGAGTAGCTGAGGATAGTATAGACAAGACTGCTTTAGAACTCCAGATAGTTTCTTCGAGTGGCTCGTCATGCCTTTTGGTTTGACAAATGCACTCTCCTATTTTGGGGATTTGATGAGTTGGGTGTTTCAGGAGTTTCTAAATAAGTTTGTTGTAGTCTTTGTTGATGATATCTTGATTTTCTCGAAAAGAGGGAAAGAGCATGCCTTACATTTAAGGGAAGTTTTGGATACCCTTCGAGCACATCAGCTTAAGGCAAAGTTCTACAAATGTCATTTTTGGATAAAAGAGGTGCGATTTTTAGAGCATGTGGTATCCAAAGAAAGTATAGCGGTAGACCCCGCAAAAGTGGTTGTGGTGCAAGATTGGAAGTTCCCAAGGAATGCAATGGAAGTAAGGAGTTTCCTTGGTTTGGCAGGATATTATAGAAAGTTTATAAAGGACTTTGCGAAAATATCAGCCCCACTTACTAGGTTGACAAAGAAGAATCTGACCTTTTCTTGGGATGTGGATTGTGATGATGCTTTTCAGCGGTTAAAAAGGGCCCTGACAACAGCCCCAGTTTTGAATTGCCTGATGGGAACAAAATGTTTACACTATACACGGATGCATGCGGTACAGGGCTACGTGCTATTTCGAGGCAAGAGGGGAAGGTAGCATATTAAAGTGGGAGACAATTGAAAGTTCATGAGAAAAACTACCCTACCCATGATTTGGAATTAGCTGCCATAGTGTTTGCGCTTAAGTCTTGGCGCCATTATTTGCTTGGAGAAAAGTTTGAGTTGTATACTGACCATAAATCTCTTAAGTACCTATTCTCACAAAAGGATCTAAATTTGAGGCAACAGAGATGGATGGATTTTCTTGCATCATATGACTTTCAGATAGCTTATACCCCTGGCAAGCGTAATGTGGTGGCAGATGCCTTAAGTAGACAAAGGTTGACCTTAAGTCCTCTCTATGTAAAGAGGCAAAGTTTGGAGTACATATCCACCTTTGATTTTAGACCCTCTACCGATATTATACTTGGTTTGTTGGCATCACTAAAGGTGCGATCTATGCTTTTGGATCGGATAGGGACTTCACAACGAGAGGACCCTCAGATAGTTGACATGATGGATAAGCTGAGTAGAGGGGAGACTTCCAGTCACCTTCATAGATACTCCATAAATGATAGAGGATGGTTAGGATGAGACGGGAGGTTTTGTGTTCCACGAGTTGGCAGCTTGTTAAAGATAGTCCTTGAGGAAGCACACCATTCTAAGACGACTATACATCCCGGTGGTGATAAAATGTGTAAAGATATGAAAAGGGTTTTCTTCTTGGCCGGGATGAAGAAAGATGTAGCAGAGTTTGTTTCTAAGTGTCTAGTTTGCCAGTAGGTCAAGGCTGAGCAAAAGAAGCCCGGTGTTTGCTTCCACATTGGAAGTGGGAAAGTGTTTCTATGGACTTCATTAATGGGTTTCCTAGATCAAGAAAATGCAATACCAGTATTTGGGTAATAGTTGACAGGCTTACTAAGAGTGCTCACTTCAATCCCGTTAAGAGTAAAAGGACTAGATCATGGATGGCGTCAGTTTATCTTCGAGAGATAGTCCGTCTACATGGAACACCTTCTAGTATTGTGCATGATCGTGATCCGATATTTACTAGTGAGTTTTGGAAAAGCTTACAGGAGGCAGTGGGAACACAGTTGTGTTTAAGCACTACTTATCATCCTCAAACGGATGGACAGACAGAAAGGGCGAATAGAGTTCTTGAGGGTCTTTTGAAGTTGTGCATCCTAGATTTTGGAGGGATATGGGAAGAGCATCTTCCTCTAGTGGAGTTCGCCTACAGCAATAGTTATCAAGCTAGTATCGGCATGGCACCTTTTGAGGCTTTATATGGATGACCCTGTAGATCACTGACTTGTTGGTGGGAATCTACAGATAAACTTTTGCTAGGGGCTGAGATGATTAGAGAAACCTCAAAAAAGATAGACCTGATTCGAAGACATATAAAGACGGCTTAGGATAGGCAGAAGTCCTACGTAAATAGGAGAAGAACCGATATTGAGTTTGAGATAGGATACAAGGTTTTCATTAAGGTTTCACCGTTAAGGAACATAGTTTGCTTTGGATCTGTAGGGAAATTGGCACCAAGATTTGTGGGGCCATTTCCCATAATAGAAAGGATTGGATAGATGGCTTATAGAGTAAAGTTGCAGGAAAATTGGCTGGTGTTCACGATGTTTTCCATATTTCTCATTAGCGAAAGTTTTTACATGAGACCGCAGAAGTAGTTGAGCCGAGTATGCTAAGGGAAGTGGAAGTAGACCGAGAGACGACTGTTAGACAGGTTCCCACCCACATTATGGAAACGGAGGTTAGGAAATTGCGCAACCGGGAAGTTAAGTTGGTAAAAGTTCAAAGGGGAGAAGATCAAGAAGACGTGATTTGGAAGACTGAAGACAAGATACAAGCCTCATACCCTTTTCTTATTAAGGGAACATCCTTAACTTCTTTTTCCATAAGTTTTTGTTTATGCTTGTTTTTATCCTTAAGTATATTCTCTCGATCATACCTTCGATCCTTAGGTAGAAGCCAACGGATGTAAACATGAGTTTGAGACACGTTATATTTAATGGTTGCAAATGGATGCAAGTGGTTGCTAGTGGTTGCTCATGGATGCATATACACACATTAGGCACTAGATCGGCTCAAATCACTCTCATATTGCATATGGATGCATGTGCATATTTTTCTGTTATGGATGTAATTGGATGTACTATCACATGGATGTTGCATTTGGGTGAATAATTGTGCACGCATATAGTATTTACATAATGTACTAGGACTATTTGCATACATATTGGACTCGTGACAATAACATGTATTGCATTAAGGAGGTCGACTGAATCAGTAGACCGACTGATTTTCGCATTAGTATAGAACATATACATACACTTTTGCATATGTTCATATAAGCATTGGAAGTCTTTTAAGGATAATGGATGCTTGTGGTTGATGGATGAGTCGATGGATGTTAGATGTTAGGACATACATTCTTCTTAACTTGAAGATTTCGGGGACGAAATCCTTAAAGTGGGGGAGAATGTAACACCCCGTAATTTCAAAAGGATATTGAAATAATAAATAAAAGAACACTTAATTTTAATGTGGGAATTAAGTAAAACAGGTTGCGCCATTGCGTTCATCTCAGAATTCTGCTTGAGATAGAGTATGAGTTTGCGTAAAACGAACACCGTATGAAGAAGTTATGGAGCCTAGAAGTTTAAATATAAAAGCAGAAATAAATAAATATATAAATAAACAATTCAAAATTCAAACAAAAAATCAGAACGCGGGAAAAGTAGGCGGCCGGTGTCGGCACCGGTGTCGACACCGGTTTCGACCCCTATGTAGGGTTGTTGACATAGGTGTCGACCCCCCTATAGGGGTGTTGACATAGGTGTCGACCCCCTCCCCCTTTTTAAAATCTGGACAGATACATCTTTTCGTATGTGGACCTATTTTCTAACCTAATTCATTGACCCTAGGCTATAAATAAGACCCCATTCTCATTGTTTTTCTTACCTACAACAATGGCGATGCAATGACGCTGCTTCAACTCAGATCAATTTAGCTTTTCTTCTTCAACAATCAAAGTAAGGATTATTCAAGGATCAGATCTACAACAACAACACCTAATTCTCTTTCCTAGATCCAGTCTCTGTGAGTTCAAGTGTAATAACCCAGAAATTCTGAACCAGTTTAAAATTTTTATTTTGACAATTTTAGCGAATTTTGATTATTTAAAATAGATTATTTTAAATAATATCGATGAGAAATTTATTTTGAATGGAATCCGAACGTAATATACGCGTCGTCGTGAGAATATAAATAATTATAAAAGGAATTGAAAATGGCGGGGTAGTTCGATAATTCGATTTCAAACTTCAATTGAACGTATCGGGTGCAAAACAATCCGGATTTTAGTGAAACAAAAAACATTAGAATCTATTTGTGAATATCTTTCCAACGAATCCGAAAAATCGAAATTTCATAGCGGGAATCAAAAGATATGCCCAGTTGAAAATTATGAATAGTCGTTATGGAATTCAGGCCCTTAAAAATAGACATTTTGCAAACGACCTCGGAATTCGACGAAACCACTTTTGTTGGATCCGGAATGTAAAATTATTGCTAGATTCCAAATTTCATAATTTTTCGAATCAATATGTGAGCGTGGCAAAGGAAAACGCGTTTGACCAGTTTCAGTTGATTTTAATCGACTGGAAAATGGCCATTTTTCCAATGGTCTCAGAATTCGACGAAACTATTTTTGTTAGGACAGTATCGTCAATACGAAGCTATAAAATATTTTTCTGGGGTTTTTCGAGTTCGTATGTCACCCTGGTAAATTGAAATGCGCGTTCAAATTCAATATATAGAGTTATATGTTGATTTTAATGGAAACTGATCGAAACGTTCGAATCAGCCTACGATACATATCCCATTGTGTTCGGAATGGAGGTAAAACGCTATGGACGACAGGCGGTGGGCCTCGTTTTGAGGTCGAAAATAAAAGTTGCTTTTTGATTGGAAAATAAAATAATTAAAAATTAAAACCCTTTTCTCTCTCCTCTCTATATTCCTCTGCCACCCCCTTTATTTTCAAACCCGATTCAGATTAAATAGGAAAAAAAGAGAAGCGATCGACGAGACGCCACCCCCTAGCGACGTCGACCGCCGCGCGAGGCGCCCCCTCCCTTAGCAATCGCGCCGCCGCCCTCAGTTCTCCCCCGCCTCCTCTTCCTTCTCCGTCCTCTCGCCTAACTCGAGATCCCCAAAACCCACCAAGACCCGACCGTAGCACCCCCCACCCTATGCGCCACTGATCGAAGACCCCCCACCCCAAGCGACGCTCTCCTCCTCGTTCAACATAAGTACAGTAAGTTTTTTTTTCATTTATTTGTTTATTTTTATTTTAATTCATTTTAAATGTTTAGCTTAGGTTAATCAGTTTAAAAACTGATTTGTAGTATGTAGATTTTTAATTTACAAAAGAAATGATTTTTATGTTTAGGCATAAAATAAAAATATAATTTTTAGGTTATAAAAAGAATCAAAATACAATAATTATATTTTGAAAGTAATAAAAATATGATTTTCATATTTTTAAAGGATTAAAAATTTGATCTTTATATAGTATAGATATTAAAAATATGATTTTTATATTATAGAAAGAGTGAAAAGGTGAAATCTATATTTTTGAAAAGGTGAAATCTATATTTTTGAAAAGGCGAAATCTATATTTTTGAAAAGGTGAAAGATTTATTTTTGAAAAGGCGGAAACTTTATATAGAGAATGGCGTGGTAAAAATAGAATTTTTGCCTATATAGTAACGAAGTAAAAATTCGATTTTTATATATTGAATAGCAAAGTAAAAATTCGATTTTTATATATTGAATAGCAAAGTAAAAATTCGATTTTCATATATTGAATAGCGAAGTAAAAATTCGATTTTTATATATTGAATAGCGAAGTAAAAATTCGATTTTTATATATTGAATAGCGAAGAAAAAATTCGATTTTTATATATTGAATAGCGAAGTAAAAATTCGATTTTTATATATTGAATAGCATAGTAAAAATTCGATTTTTATATATTGAATAGCGAAGTAAAAATTCGATTTTTATATATTGAATAGCGAAGTAAAAATTCGATTTTTAAATATATGAAGCAATTATAAAAATATGATTTTTAAATTGAAAGTGAACAAATAAAAATGTGATTTTTATTTTAAAGACATCAGTATATAAAAATGTGATTTTTATATATGTAGTGGCTACGGGCAACGAAAGCGATAAGAGACGAGAACGACGAAGATTTCTCTAAATGAAGTGTCATGGTATTGGATAGCTATTGGTGAGAACTTCTCACTCTTCAATTTCTTTTTCTATATATATATATATATATATATATATATATATATACTAGGATGCAGACGGTGTTTAGTAGCACCCGACACCCGTCATCCACAGACCATGGATGGCTTGTTTGTTCAATTGTTTGGTTGTGTAGTTGGTTAGATTATTTGGTTTGAATTGAGTTGTTTAGTGAAACGGAATGGATTTGATTGATGTGTGAATGGCATGGCCTTCACTAGACCGGGGATAAGGCTAGGCCTTGTCCCGTTTCTAGTATCGAGCCGTTATGCCGCCGAAATTTTCTAAAATAAGTTAGAAAAATAAAAATATCATTTTATTTAAAGAATGAACGGAATAGAAATTCATATGTTAAAATAAAATGTTTTATCATTAAAAATATAATTTTTTTAACGTGAATATGAATATAGTGAATGTGAATAAATAAATATTCATTTACAAACCGGACGGTTTGTTTATGTACACTGATTTGACTTACATTGATTGGGACGATAAATTTTACACATCGCCCAACTGCACAAATAAAATCTGTGTTTGATTGTTTGAAACCCCACATGGGTGTTGGGATGAAATTTGAAGTTCACTCATCCTGATTGATTAAATATGTCAATCGATTGATTGACGGGCTGTTATAAGCGTTAGATATCTATATTTGATGCTTATACAGTGTAGTGCACTTTGGTTGATGGTTGATTATTTTTCAATGCTATTATATACGTGTGATGTATGAAAATCCATATAATTAATATTATATGGTGATTGATTGGGCCTCATTCCAATTTAGAAAATAAAGAATATTATAAAATAAAGGTTCATGTGTTGACAGTACTCATTCGTTGAGATTAGTCATGTGTTGAACGAAATCTTTTAATAATAAAATTTACTTCTTTATCAATATAAAATAAAGGTTCATGTGTTGACAGTACTCATCCGTTTAGATTAGTCATGTGTTGAACGAAATATTTCAAAATAGAAATATTTGAAATAGAAATATTTGAATAGGAAATATTTGAAAAAGAAATATTTGAAATAGAATATTTGAAAATAGAATTATATGAAGCCGTGTTGATTAAATTGACGCCATTTTGACGTGAACGAAATTTATATCGATTTTATTCATTTTAAAATGAATATTGAAAAGTGATTTCGAAATCGAATAGAAAACCAATTTGAATTGAAATCGAATAGAAAACCAATTTGAATCGAATCGAATAGAAAACCAAATTGAATTGAATCGAATAGAAAACCAATTTGAATTGAATCGAGTAGAAAACCAATTTGAATTAAATCGAATAGAAAACCAATTTGAATTGAATCAAATAGAAAACGAATTTGAATTGAATTGAATAGAAAACGAATTTGAATTGAATTGAAAACAAATTCGAATTGAATGGAAAACAAATTAAAATGAATTCAAATTGAATTGAAATTTGAATTGAATTGAAATGAATTTTAAAACGAATTTATAAGGAAAATTTCAATTTTGATTTGAATTGAAATAGAAGTTGAAATTGTTTTTAAAACGAATTTAAAACTATTTATAAAATTCGTTTTAAATAGAAATTGACGTAATATATATTATATATATAATATAATGGCCTGAATAGAATGCACCGCGCCGCGGCAGTTCGTGAATTTCGACCATTTATTTCAAGCAGAAATTATGGGAGATCCGACCGTCGGATTCTCCTAAAACCAGAACCGTTGGGTTCGTATCGAAAAGAGCTTTCTAACGAATATTAGAAATTCAAAATCTAACGGTTGGATTTGGAGATACGTCCAAATCAAATTTGGAAAAGGTCGTTGTAAGTGCAGTTCGATGGCCGTTGTTGGAAATCGACTGTACGGGCCTTGATAAAAATATTAATAATATCAATAATTTGTTTAAAATCATAAGAAATGATTTCGGAAAAATTCGGATGAAAAACTCCATATTTGAAAAGATAAAAATAGATTTTTATCGAAATGAACTCGTTTTGAACTAAAATTAAATTCGTTTATTTTTAAATAAATAAATTGGATTTGAAATGGGTTTTAAATAAAATGGATTTGTGGGTTTTATCGTGAACAGTGTTTTAAATAACACTTGTTCTTTGACCCGATAATAAATAGAATATGATTTGGGTTTGTCGTGAACTGTGTTTTAAATAACATTAGTTCTTTAACCCAGTAAAAGAAGTTATAAGGAATCTGCAATTAGATTGAAATGTTAATTGATAATGTAAATTATCAAATTTGGAAAATGAGCGAGAATGGAGTATCACCAGTTTTGCTCCAAGCGATAGTTTAATCTTTAATTAGATTTGAACGTGAAATGGTAGTTAATTTTACCGATAACACCATGGTGTTAGATATGGAGTAGTACCAGTTTTGCTTCATGGGATGAATAGGTTGGGATTGGGAAATAAAATAAATAATTACTTCGATGTGGTTCGCTAATCTCGACTAGTGTGAAAAACCATAATTTGGTTTGAAATGACATCCAAAGGAAGATTAAAGGATAAATTTTAAAGAATTTATCTTGGATAAAATTAATGGAAACCTTTCCCTAAGAATTGAAATTTAGAAACTAGCTGAAGGTTAGGTAAGAAGAATGGTTTCCTGGGTATTGATCTGATGTTGGTTTCGACCTTCGGGGTTAATATTTGGGGGATTGCTCTCTTACTGATTTACGGTTAGTGACTAATGAATTGGAATGAGGCGTATGTTGTGTTTGTGTAACATTTGTTTTTAATATACGCGGGTTGTTCGGAAAGGCCGGGTTTACACCCATTCTGAATAACCGATTTGACGATAAGTCGATGATGAAGACGGTGGTTGAAGGCCGGAAATCTTCACATCGTTTGGGTGATTACTGATGATCTTGATTGGGCTGTACACCCAAGATGAGGGAATCAGTTGGTGGTCGTCCAGACGTACTTGGAGATCGATGGATATGCGAGGAAAGTGCCTCCGGTTTCGTTCAGACCCAGAACGAACTTGTAAATGGATTGTGTGTCTGACATTGGATTTTATTCTGTGTTGATTGATTTTTGTTAAATATATATCTGTTGGCGGCGGAGAATTTATTCTCTTGCTTAACGCCCTTCTCTGAGACGTACGAGCTTAGAGGTTATATATCGATAGATATCAATCGCATGGCATGAATTGCCTGTGTGGCACACTGAGTTGCATGGATCAAGGCTTCTGTTGAAAAGCAAAGTCTTGTGGTTGATGATCAAAGCACAGCCTACGTGGCGTAGCTTTGTGTATAACGTGAATTCGCGAGCCTCACACCTCGGTATGAGTTAAAAACGGGATACGGACCGTTGGGAGAACATGACGTTTCTTTCTAGCTTTGGTGGTGTCAGTGACTTGCCAGCCCTAACATTTATATAGTTTTCACCTTAGTGGTTGTTGGAATGAGGCGCCTTGATTATAGGTCTGTAAGGACCGGGAAACGTGTGTTCAGGCATAATTAATCCTCTAACGTAAGTGAGGACCGGCCCAACTGATCCAGTGGCTGCCCAGAGTGCGTAGTCCTGAGTATTTGCTAGAGTGTCTCGAAGCAGAGAGGAGCTTCCCCCTTGCCTCGACTCAAGACGGAAATCCAATTTCCAATACGAGTATTGCGGTTTTAATTGTAGAACTAGTATGGAGACATGATAGATGGTACCCATGCCGTCTATGATTTATATTTATGATTGAAATTGTTTTGACACTATACACTTATTATAGTATCAAATGATTTGTTTTAAACGTACCAAGCATGTTTGGCTATTATAAGGGAAAACCCTATCCTCCGGCTTGCGTTGCGTTGTGTGATGGGACCTGGGTTTTATAATAGCTTCATTTTTCGAAAAAGCATTGCGCTGTTTATTCTATGCACTGGTATTCTTGGGAGAAAACTCGTTCCGTGTTATACGGCGTGGTCCCTTGAATTACTCTCTTTTAAAGTAAAGTTTTAAATAACTGTTTTAGTTCTCACATCAGTCACATGACTGACCTGGAGTTTATTGTTTTAACCTAAACTTTGGGTGCCCCTATTTTCCGCACGGGCAGCTAGTAGTTTTGGTTTTGCAGATTTATATTCACAGGATCCTGGTTTACAGCTGGAATGATATCTGGAAAGCTCTGTATCCGTGTATCACCTTCAGTTGTGCTTTGTATTATTTTCCGCTGCTATGTAATTTATTGAAATCTCTGATATTTATCGAATGTAATTTATTCATTCATACTCTGTATATTCTTGTATCTGATGGAATTGTTGTAATATACAATGAAATGTTCTTCCGTCTGTGTTCTGATTTGTCCTGTTCTCAAACGATCAGGAGTTTCGAACGGTCTAGATCAGTTTAACGACTGATTTGGATCGAGCGAAATTCCCGGCCGTCACATTTGGTATCAGAGCTTTGGTTTACAGAGCTTGAGAACAAGGCACATTAGATCCATACGAAAGAATTCATCAGATATTGGATTAGCAATATCCAATTAGAATGACTCGTTAGAGATAGGATCAGTAGTATCCTAGAACGAGTGTGAAGAGTATGTTTTTCCAATGAAAACAATTTTGTTTTGAAATTTAAATCGTTTTAAACGTATTTGAATATCTATTTATTTTGAATTTGGACATTCCAATATATAAAGATTTTGCATATATGCGTCATGAACGTATGTTCGAAGTTTTAATATATTAGATAGATATAGAATTACACTCTAGTCGCTTGGAGATGATGTTGATAATGACCATGGCATCATCAATATTTATGTTCGTGTTTCGAAGGTGTGATTTCTATATATTTCCCTTAGACTGGTGTGAGAACCAAAACTAATATAGCTAGAATTTATTGTTGTGATTTGATATCAAAAACAAGATTTTCAGTATATATATCAAAATTATGAATTTGAAATGTTAATTCACTAATTGATTGATGTTTGTGTTGTTTGTTTATTTGTTTGATAATTTTGAACCATTATGCCTAATTGAATCGAATATTGAATTGTATTGAAAATTAGTCGCATTTGCTTGCATATACATGTACTTACATTGAACAGGTCATAGGAAGGAGGCTAGAGCAGCAGAATAAAATTTGTTTGCCCGACAAATAGGTACATATTTACTATAATTTACTGTTTTGTTTGGGTGATGATGATTTTATGAGCCTATTGGCTAGCCGCTTGGCTTTTTCTTTTTCTTTTTGAGATCAGAAGGCCTATATGGCAATTTCGGGATTTTGCCGTGGCTCCCGGTGCAGGGGAGGTTATGGCGAATTTTTTCGAAAATTTAGGGTGTTAGCCAAATTTTTGAAAATTTGAAAATTCTCAGAAACTAAAAGTTAGAGAATGGAAGCCAGATCGAACGTAGAGTTGATTAATCAAACCACTTTCGACTTTGTTCCTTTTCGGGGATGAAAAGTTTTAAGTGGGGGTGATTGTGATAACCAGGAAATTCTGAACCAGTTTAAAATTTTTATTTTGACAATTTTAGCAAATTTTGATTATTTAAAATAGATTATTTTAAATAATATCGACGAGAATTTTATTTTGAATGGAATTCGAAAGTATATATTATACGCGTCGTCGTGAGAATATAAATAATTATAAAAGGAATTGAAAATGGCGCGGTAGTTCGATAATTCGATTTCAAACTTCAATTGAACGTACCGGGTGCAAAACAATCCGGATTTTAGTGAAACCAGAAACATTAGAATCTATTTGTGAATATCTTTCCAACGAATCCGAAAAATCGAAGTTTCATAGCGGGAATCAAAAGATATGCCCAGTTAAAAATTCTGAATAGTCGCTATGGAATTCAGGCCCTTAAAAATAGACATTTTCAAATGACCTCGGACGAAACCACTTTTGTTGGATCCGGAATGTAAAATTATTGCTAGATTCCAAATTTCATAATTTTTCGAATCAATATGTGAGCGTGGAAAAGGAAAACGCGTTTGACCAGTTTCAGTTGATTTTAATCGACTGGAAAATGGCCATTTTTCCAACGGTTTCAGAATTCGACAAAACTAGTTTTGTTAGGACCGTATTGTCAATACGAAGCTAGAAAATATTTTTCTGGGGTTTTTCGAGTTCGTATGTGACCCCGGTAAATTGAAATGCGCGTTCAAATTCAATATATAGAGTTATATGTTGATTTTAACGGAAACTGATCGAAACGTTCGAATCAGCCTACGATACATATCGCATTGTGTTCGGAATGGGGGTAAAACACTACGGACGACAGGCGGTGGGCCTCGTTTTGAGGTCGAAAATAAAAGTTACTTTTTGACTTGAAAATAAAATAATTAAAAATTAAAACCCTTTTCTCTCTCCTCTCTATATTCCTCTGCCCCCCTTTATTTTCAAACCCGATTCAGAATAAATAGGAAAAAAAAGAGAAGCAATCGACGAGACCCCCCATAGCGTCGCCGACCGCCGCGCGAGGCGCCCCCCCTCCCTCAGCAATCGCGTCGCCGCCCTCAGTTCTCCCCCGCCTCCTCTTCCTTCTCTGTCCTTTCGCCTAACTCGAGATCCCCAAAACCCACCAAGACCCGACCGCAGCACCCCCCACCCTATGCGCCACTGATCGAAGACCCCCCCCCCCCCAGCGACGCTCTCCTCCTCGTTAAACATTAGTACAGTAATTTTTTTTATTTTTCCATTTATTTGTTTATTTTTGTTTTAATTCATTTTAAATGTTTAGCTTAGGTTAATCAGTTTAAAAACTGATTTGTAGTATGTAGATTTTTAATTTACAAAAGAAATGATTTTTATGTTTAGGCATGAAATAAAAATATAATTTTTAGGTTATAAAAAGAATCAAAATACAATAATTATAATTTGAAATTAATAAAAATCTTATTTTTATATTTTTAAAGGACTAAAAATATGATCTTTATATAGTATAGATATTAAAAATATGATTTTTATATTATAGAAAGAGTGAAAAGGTGAAATCTATATTTTTGAAAAGGTGAATTCTATATTTTTGAAAAGGCGAAATCTATATTTTTGAAAAGGTGAAATCTATATTTTTGAAAAGGTGAATTCTATATTTTTGAAAAGGCGAAATCTATATTTTTGAAAAGGTGAAATCTATATTTTTGAAAAGGCGAAATCTATATTTTTGAAAAGGCGAAATCTATATTTTTGAAAAGGTGAAAGATTTATTTTTGAAAAGGCGGAAACTTTATATAGAGAATGGCGTGGTAAAAATAGAATTTTTGCCTATAAAGTAACGAAGTAAAAATTCGATTTTTATATATTGAATAGCGAAGTAAAAATTCGATTTTTATATATTGAATAGCAAAGTAAAAAATTCGATTTTTATATATTGAATAGCGAAGTAAAAATTCGATTTTTATATATTGAATAGCGAAGTAAAAATTCGATTTTTATATATTGAATAGCATAGTAAAAATTCGATTTTTATATATTGAATAGCGAAGTAAAATTTCGATTTTTATATATTGAATAGCGAAGTAAAAATTCGATTTTTAAATATATGAAGCGATTATAAAAATATGATTTTTAAATTGAAAGTGAACAAATAAAAATGTGATTTTTATTTTAAAGACATCAGTATATAAAAATGTGATTTTTATATATGTAGTGGCTACGGGCGACGAAAGCAATAAGAGACGAGAACGACGAAGATTTCTCTAAATGAAGTCATGGTATTGGATAGCTATTGGTGAGAACTTCTCACTCTTCAATTTCTTTTTCTCTCTCTCTCTCTCTCTCTCTCTCTATATATATATATATATATATATATATATACATATATATATATATACTAGGATGCAGATGGTGTTTAATAGCACCCGACACCCGTCATGCACAGACCATGGATGGCTTGTTTGTTCAATTTTTTGGTTGTGTAGTTGGTTAGATTATTTGGTTTGAATTGAATTGTTTGGTGAAATGGAATGGATTTGATTGATGTGTGAATGGCGTGGGCCTTCACTAGACCGGGGATAAGGCTAGCCCTTGTCCCGTTTCTAGTATCGTGCCGTTATGCCGCCGAAATTTTCTAAAATAAGTTAGAAAAATAAAAATATCATTTTATTTAAAGAATGAACGGAATAGAAATTCATATGTTAAAATAAAATGTTTTATCATTAAAAATATAATTTTTTCTAACGTGAATCTGAATATAGTGAATGTGAATAAATAAATATTCATTTACAAACCGGACGGTTTGTTTATGTACACTGATTTGACTGACATTGATTGGGACGATAAATTTTACACATCGCCCAACTACACAAATAAAATCTGTGTTTGATTGTTTGAAACCCTACATGGGTGTTGGGATGAAATTTGAAGTTCACTCATCCTGATTGATTAAATATGTCGATCGATTGATTGACAGGTTGTTAAAAGCGTTAGATATCTATATCTGATGCTTATACAGTGTAGTGCACTTTGTTTGATGGTTGATTATTTTTCAATGCTATTATATACGTGAGATGTATGAAAATCCATATAATTAATATTATATGGTGATTGATTGGGCCTCATTCCAATTTAGAAAATAAAGAATATTATAAAATAAAGGTTCATGTTTTGATAGTACTCATTCGTTGAGATTAGTCATGTGTTGAACGAAATATTTTAATAATAAAATTTACTTCTTTATCAATATAAAATAAAGGTTCATGTGTTGACAGTACTCATCCGTTGAGATTAGTCATGTGTTGAACGAAATATTTCAAAATAGAAATATTTGAAATAAAAATATTTGAATAGGAAATATTTGAAAAAGAAATATTTGAAATAGAATATTTGAAAATAGAATTATATGAAGCCGTGTTGATTAGATTGACGCCATTTTGACGTGAACTATATTTATATCGATTTTATTCATTTTAAAATGAATATTGAAAAGTGATTTCAAAATCGAATAGAAAACCAATTTGAATCGAAATCGAATAGAAAACCAATTTGAATTGAATCGAATAGAAAACCAATTTGAATTGAATCGAATAGAAAACCAATTTGAATTGAATCGAATAGAAAACCAATTTGAATTGAATCGAATAGAAAACCAATTAGAATTGAATCGAATAGAAAACCAATTTGAATTGAATTGAATAGAAAACGAATTCGAATTGAATTGAAAACGAATTCGAATTGAATTGAAAACGAATTCGAATTGAATGGAAAACGAGTTGAAATGAATTCAAATTGAATTGAAATTTGAATTGAATTGAAATGAATTTTAAAACAAATTTATAAGGAAAAATTCAATTTTGATTTGAATTGAAATGAAAGTTGAAATTGTTTTTAAAACGAATTTAAAACTATTTATAAAATTCATTTTAAATAGAAATCGACGAAATACATATTATATATATTATATATATAATATAATGGCCTGAATAGAATGCGCCGCGCCGCGGCAGTTCGTGAATTTCGACAGTTTACTTCAAACCGACATTACGGGAGATCCGACCGTCGGATTCTCCTAAAACCGGAACCGTTGGGTTCGTATCGAAAAGAGCTTTCTAACGAATATTAGAAATTCAAAATCTAACGGTTTGATTTGGAGATACGTCCAAATCAAATTTGGAAAAGGTCGTTGTAAGTGCAGTTCGATGGCCGTTGTTGGAAATCGACTGTACGGGCCTTGATAAAAATATTTAAAATATCAATAATTTGTCTAAAATAATAATAAATGATTTAGGAAATATTGGGATGAAAAACTCCATATTTGAAAAGATAAAAATAGATTTTTATCGAAATGAACTAGTTTTGAACTAAAATTAAATCCGTTTATTTTTAAATAAATAAATTGGATTTGAAATCGGTTTTAAATAAAATGGACTTGTGGGTTTTATCGTGAACAGTGTTTTAAATAACACTTGTTCTTTAACCCGATAATAAATAGAATATGATTTGGGTTTGTCGTGAATTGTGTTTTAAATAACATTAGTTCTTTAACCCAGTAAAAGAAGTTATAAGGAATCTGCAATTAGATTGAAATGTGAATTGATAATGTAAATTATCAAATTTGGAAAATGAGCGAGAATGGAGTATCACCAGTTTTTCTCCAAGCGATAGTTTAATTTTAATTAGATTTGAACGTGAAATGGTAGTTAATTTTACCGATAACACCATGGTGTTAGAAACGGAGTAGTACCAGTTTTGCTTCATGGGATGAATAGGTTGGGATTGGGAAATAAAATAAATAATTACTTCGATGTGGTTCGCTAATCTCGACTAGTGTGAAAAACCATAATTTGGTTTGAAATGACATCCAAAGGAAGATTAAAGGATAAATTTTAAAGAATTTATCTTGGATAAAATTAATGGAAACCTTTCCCTAAGAATTGAAATTTAGAAACTAGCTGAAGGTTAGGTAAGAAGAATGGTCTCCTGGGTATTGATCTGATGTTGGTTTCGGCCTTTGGGGTTTATATTTGGGGGATTGCACTCTTACTGATTTACGGTTAATGACTAATGAATTGGAATGAGGCGTATGTTGTGTTTGTGTAACATTTGTTTTTAATATACGCGGGTTGTTCGGAAAGGCCGGGTTTACACCCATTCTGAATAACCAAATCGACGATAATTCGAAGATGAAGACGGTGGTTGAAGACCGGAAATCTTCACATCGTTTGGATGATTACTGATTATCTTGATTGGGCTTTACACCCAAGATGAGGGAATCAGTTGGTGGTCATCCAGACGTACTTGGAGATCGATGGATATGCGAGGAAAGTGCCTCCGGTTTCGTTCAGACCCAGAACGAACTTGTAAATGGATTGTGTGTCTGACATTGGATTTTATTCTGTTTTGATTGATTTCTGTTAAATATATATCTGTTGGCGGCGAAGAATTTATTCTCTTGCTTAACGCCCTTCTCTGAGACGTACGAGCTTAGAGGTTATATATCGATAGATATCAATCGCATGGCATGAATTGCCTGTGTGGCACACTGAGTTGCATGGATCAAGGCTTCTGTTGAGAAGCAAAGTCTTGTGGTTGATGATCAAAGCACGGCCTATGTGGCGTAGCTTTGTGTATAACGTGAATTCGCGAGCCTCACACCTCGGTATGAGTTAAAAACGGGATACGGACCGTTGGGAGAACATGACGTTTCTTTCTAGCTTTGGTGGTGTAAGTGACTTACCAGCCCTGACATTTATATAGTTTTCACCTTTGTGGTTGTTGGAATGAGGCGCCTCTATTATAGGTCTGTAAGGACCGGGAAACGTGTGTTCAGGCATAATTAATCCTCTAACGTAAGTGAGGACCGGCCCAACCGATCCAGTGGCTGCCTAAAGTGCGTAGTCCTGAGCATTTGCTAGAGTGTCTCGAAACGGAGAGGAGCTTGCCCCTTGCCTCGACTCATGACGGAAATCCAATTTCCAATACGAGTATTGCGGTTTTAATTGTAGAACTAGTATGGCGACATGATAGATGGTACCCATGCCGTCTATGATTTATATTTATGATTGAAATTGTTTTGACACTATACACTTATTATAGTATCAAATGATTTTTTTTAAACGTACCAAGCATGTTTGGCTATTATAAGGGAAAACCCTATCCTCCGGCTTGCGTTGCATTATGTGATGGGACCTGGGTCTTATAATAGCTTCATTTTTCAAAAAAGCATTGCGCTATTTATTCTATGCACTGGTATTCTTGGGAGGAAACCCGTTCCGTGTTATACGGCGTGGTCCCTTGAATTACTCTCTTTTAAAGTAAAGTTTTAAATAACTGTTTTAGTTCTCACACTAGTCACATGACTGACATGGAGTTTATTGTTTTAACCTAAACTCTGGGTGCCCCTATTTTCCGCACGGGCAGCTAGTAGTTTTGGTTTTGCAGATTTATATTCACAGGATCCTGGTTTACAGCTGGAATGATATCCGGAAAGCTCTGTATCCGTGTATCACCTTCAGTTGTGCTTTGTATTATTTTCCGCTGCTATGTAATTTATTGAAATCTCTGATATTTATCGAATGTAATTTATTCATTCATACTCTGTATATTCTTGTATCTGATGGAATTGTTGTAATATACAATGAAATGTTCTTCCGTCTGTGTTCTGATTTGTCCTATTCTCAAACGATTAGGAGTTTCGAACGGTCTAGATCGGTTTAACGACTGATTCGGATCGAGCGGAATTCCCGGCCGTCACATTTTACTTTTAAATTTAAATAACTAATAAGTAATCCTGACATGTTTATAAATTGGATCTAAGCCTATACCTGATAATAAGTTGAATCATATCAGATCTATTCTTGCCTATACACCAGATCCATAATTCTTATGTGCCTGTGTTGTTGTTATTATCAGTTTTATCATCTTATGCCTATTTTATTATTATGCTTGTTCTTGTTCTCTTCCCTTCCTCTTTCCTTTTTTATTTTAATAAGTCTAGGCTACCTTCGAGCCTAGACTGGATCTCGTGAAATTACGTGCGAACGGAATTGGGAAATTTGGGCATAACTTGTGATTAGGGTAATTTTGGGCATAATCTACGTCGGGGTGATTTTGGGGCATAAATTATAATGGATTTTGGGCATAACTTGATATTGGGGATTTCTGGGTAATTTGCACATAATTAAAGACCTTAGTTGAAACATGAATGAACATTAACAATTGGATAAGAATGCATATGCCTAGACAGGATGTTAGACTTAGCTTGCGGTAGAAGTCTGCCCGGAACCGCCCGACTAACCAACAACCGCAAGTGATATGTCTGATGTGAGAGGTCGTGGGCATAACTATGTAATGCTCAAACACGAGGTAAAGTCTAGCTTATGGTAGAAGTCTGCCTGGAACCTCCTGGCATAACCAACAACCACAAGGGGCCGACTTAATGTGGGAGGTCAGTGCATTAATAAACAAATTAATGAATAGACCCTGCGTAATATGTTTGGTCGAATGAGTGGGAAGGGTTAAGTTAATTTAATTTGGGTAGATAGACAAACTTAACCAATATAAGTGCGGTTATGCAAAAGAGTCGAGCAAACCCTGAGAAGATCCTAAGTAGTGAAAGGGTATTGCAAAAGAGACGGGTAAACCCAGAGAAAATCCTAGTAGATGTGGGGATGCAAGCCTATGTGGTGGTTTGTACCACATGTGTGGACCCTTTTCAGTTAGTAACCCGTCTAGGTATTGAACGGGCACCCTGGACTAGGTCAGGGTTGAGGCACGTTTACTGAGCTGATTATAAGCGGGAAAAAAGAGCGAGGGCGTGGCAGTGCAGGTTCTGGAGGAATCATATGCGTGCATGGAATTCTGGAGTGGAAGATTAAGACGTTGTGCACTAGTAGGTATAAGCCGTGCATCCAGTGGTATCGGGTTGCTACTTTAGGGAGTGATACACCCTATTATGGGACCAGCACAGGTATCTACGAGTTAGGGAGCCGGTCGATTGGGGTAGTTTGGGTACATCTAGTATTTTTACGGGTAATTAGGCTACCTGTGATTGTATGGGATGAAAACCTCGCAGTAGAAGTACACCTAAGGCTACCATTTGTGGGGTTGGGATCATTATGTTATGTGATACTAGTAAGTGGTGCAGAGAATTGTAGAGAAATCAAGTAAGAAGTTAGAGAAGTGCACTAGACATTTCTTTATGCTTATCCTGTTTACCTTGCTATACCTTATGTCATGGCTATACCCTTCATCCAGTTTATTCTTGCCATGATGTTTTTACTTGTTTACATGCTAAAAGTCACTGAACTCACCAGGCTTTATGTCTGACCCATTTTGTTTCCTCTTCTTTTCTTTCGTCCCCCCATGTTCTCAGGGAGGAAATAGCCAAGATTAGTTAAGATTTCTCTTTCTTCCAGCTTGAAGTTGATAGATGTATTGCTTGCTTTCACATCGTTTTCTGCTGTGGCTAAGTCTACTGGGGATTATGCTTTATTATTTGTTTTATGCTTCTTTATGTACTCTATGATTTGAAACATGGCAGAGCTTTTGATGTAATAAGTTTTAGTATTTTCAAACATCTTATGTAAAAGTTTGATTGGACGACGAATTTTTTTTATTTGATGAAGTCTTCTTTTATTCCGCTGTTTTAAATTATCTGTCTCGTAATATATCTGTTTATGTTTACCTACAACGCTCCACTGAAGTTAATTCATTCCCTTAGTGAGTGACATTAATGGACATGGGGTGTCACACATTTGGAACTAGATCAATCCGGAAATTAATCTCTTCGCGGAGGTAGGCTATCGACTTCTTCGAAAACATCCACAAAATCTATAATGACTGGGATATTCTTGATAGAAGTAGGAGAATCTTCAAGAGTGGGCCAAAATTATTTTCTATCTTAACTTGAGCCCACACATGGTATAATAATATTCCCAAGTTTTGTTTTAACTTTAATAACTCTTTCGGCGCATTTAACCTCGGCCTCATATTTCGTTAATCAATCTAACCCAAGTATGATATCAAACTCGGAAAAATTCATGTTGATCAAATTAAAAGAAAACCGGTAATAGGAATTGGAAATAGGTACCCTACAATATAGACCAAGATCAAGAGAACCTCCTATCGAATTGTGAATACTAATTGATTCTTCAAGATTTCTCAATTTTAATTTCAACTTCTTAACTGTGTTACTCGAGATAAAATTTTGTGATGCACTCGTATCAAATAATACTTTAACATGAATATTTTTAATTGTAAGAGTACCTCCCTGAACATCTGGTCTTCCTCCACAAGTAGAAGAAGCTGGCGCATTCTCCCCATCATACACATGAGCTACTTTGGACTTTTTCAACAATGGACAATGCTTGATAATATGCCCTTTCCTGTGGCAATTATAGCACTCTCTAGTATCTCGAGGCTTGTGACTAGGCCCAGATTCATTTCTTTTTGGCCTCTTAGGAGCATTGCGCTGGTTAGTCCAGTGTCCATACTGGTCACAATTGAAGCATTTTGTGTTTGCTCGCTAATCTTCCTAGGGTTTAGCCACTTTAGTGTTGCTTGCCTCAGGCTTCTTATCAGAAAGCTTCCTTTTGTTGCTAGCTTGATTTCTCTTGCGATCCGCTTGAGAATTATTCTTATCGATACCCTTATATCTGCAAGTGATCTCGGCAACCTTAGCAAATGGAAGCTCGATATGTGTTGTTACTCTGCTGTGGGACCTCCTCTGAAGACCCCCAAATCGCTTGTTCCTCCTGATTGGGTCTTGAACTAGCTCTGATCCTTAGCGAGAGAGTTCCTCAAACTTGTTTACATACTCGTGAATAGTTCTATCGCTGTAACACACCACATTCCTTAATGTCACCCGTATGAGGATTTCATTAAGAAAGTATGGAGTATTGTAGGTATAAAGATAGGAAAACATCACAAAGAGTAAGATTTCACAAGACATAAATAAAATTTACAACGGAAGAAAACTTTCATTTATTGTATAGTTTCAAAATGTCATGTCTCAAAACCTTAGTCAAAAACATCATCAGAGAAAAATAATATTATCCCCAAATATAGTCAAAATATACAACCTTACCTTGGGAAAAAAGCAGGAAGAAATCCTACACGAAAAAACCAATCATGATAAAGCTAACAAAGAGCTATACGCTTTCTCCCTGTAAGCCTGGGGGGGGGGGGGGAAGAGAAAGGAAGAAAGGAAATGGGTCAGACATAAAGCCTGGTGAATTGCTGGGATTATCAGCTCGACTTACTAAGTTAAGTAAAAACAGGTAAACAGTTGTTGTAGCAACATATAAGGGTAGATGTCTATACATGTCTAAAGGTGGACAATATCTGATGACAAGGATTGACAATTCTTATACAAACAAACAAAGATGATCATACTAGAAATCAGATTAGGCAGATTGACTGTTTTACACTTCTACTATATCATACTAGTATAAAAATTCAACCCGACTAGGCATTTAACTCAACCCTTTAACCTTTAGCCCCAAGGTTAAACCCAAAATTGATAGTGTGACACCCCACATCAATTAATGTCACTCACTAAGGGAATGCATTAAGTTTCGTGGAGCGTTATTAGTAAACGGAACAGAATTTCACAAGATAGATACATAAAATGGTACTAAAAACTTTTAAATTTCATTGCAGCAGAAACATCGTGGAAATAAGTTTTGTTACAACTTCAAACTAGAGTATTAAAACCAAGTTCACAAAATATTGGTCTTGTACAAAAGCCATCAGAGTACATAAACATAAAATCATAATCCGCATAGATAGCCATAATTGAGTAAACAGAAAATCAACGCGATACATCGAAGCAGATCCAGATCCAAGCATAAAAAGAAGACAGAGAAAGTCCTAATCACTGAGCGTTCCCACCGTGAGAACCTGAGGGGGAGGAAAGGAAAGAGGCGAAACAGACTGGGTCAGACATTAAGCCCGGTGAGTCCAGTGACTTTTAGCATAAAAACAGATAATAGCATCATGACTTTTGAATAAAACTGGATAAGAGATAATAGTGACAGAAATAACAGATATAAGCAGGATGAACAGAACGAAACAGAATAATATAGACTAAGCTTTGCTGCTTACTTACTTTCATTCCCCTGCACCAATACTAGTATATCAGGTTTGGGTGTTACCCTAATGTCTAAACAGAAAAAGAAGTAAAAACAGAAACAGAATGATCCCACAGAAACAGAATATTAGCGACGTGCCTTTACCACCCCAACAGAAACAGACGGAACTAGATGTGATCCCCACAGAGACAGAATTTTAGAATTAGTTGTACACTAGTGACGGGCCTTAACCACCCCAACAGAATTAGGTGTTAGCCTAATGTCTAAACAGAAATAGAATCAGAAACAGAAACAGAATGATCCCCACAGAAACAGAATGTAGAATTAAGTGTACACTAGCAACGGGCCTTTACCACTCCAACTTGGCCTTTACCACCCCAAACAGATGGTACCACACAGAAACAGATAGGTGTTACCACCCCGACAGAAACAGACGGTACCCCAATAGAAACAGATAGAACTAGAAGTACCCTAAATTCTACCCCAAGCGATCGACTCCCTAATACGTAGATACCGGTACTGGCACCACAATATGGTGTATCACTCCCTAAAGTGGCAACCCGATACAACTAGATTGCACAGCTTATATCCATTGGTTCCTAGCATCATAATCTTCCACTCCAGAATCCATGCACGCACATGACTCCGTCGGAACCTGCACTGCCGCACCCTCGCTCTTTTGACCTCTTACAATCAACTCAGTAAGTGTAATAACCCGGAAAATGCGAGCCAATTTAAAATTTTTAAATTGATTATTTCAAAGGAATTTGAATAATTGAAATGGAATATTTCAATAAAATAGTGAATTAGAAATGGTGAGTCAGTTTGAAAATTTGAATTCAAACTTTGACCGACTATGCAGGGTGGAAAATATAACGGATTTTAGCGAGACCAAAAATATTTAAATCTGTTAGTTAATACCTTTCTAACGAATCTGAAAAATCGAAGTTTCATAACGGGAATCAAAAGTTATGGCCGAACGAATTTTCAGAAGAGTCGGTATATAGAATATATAGGCCTGGAAAATTGATATTTTGCATACGACCTCGGAATTCGACGAAACCACTTTTGTTGGGTCCGGGATGTCAAACTATTGCTAGGTTTCAAATTTCATAATTTTTGAAGCTAGTATGTGAGCGTGGCAAAAGAAAATGTGTTTGGTCGATTTCTGTTAAATTGGATCGACCAGAAAATGGCCATTTTTCAAACGACCTCAGAATTCGACGAAACTAGTTTTGTTGGGACCGTAGCATCAAAACATAGCTAGATTTATTTTTCTGGAATTTTTTGAATCAGTTTGTGGCCCTGGCAAATTGAAATGTGCGTTTAGAGTTAAAAATTAAATGTTTTATACTTTAATTTGAAAAATAACTGACTGTAATAGTCGAACTGGCCTACGAAACATATCCCATTGTGTCCGGAATGGGGGTATTTAGCTAGGGGCGACAGTCGTTGGGTTTAAAAAGGAGTTCGTTTGAGAAAACACAATTTAAAAATTAAATATAATCCTCGGCCAATCATATTTCTCCATTCATAATTAAAAAATATATCAGAACCCCCCCCCCCCCGACCCCGACTTCGACGGCGGAAGCCCTTCTTCTCCTTCCCAGGCGATTTCCGATCGCCACGGCCAGAATTAGCTCCTCCCCCAGTTCAACTTTTTGTAGTTCTCCCTCCCCTCTTCAAATCCATATAAGGAGCTCCCCCTATCGTCGCCTCTACGCCGAGATATCCACCTCCAAACTTCCGACCTTCAAACCGCCGCCGCCGCCGATTAGCACCACCGAGCCCCACCAAACCGCCGCGCGCCTGTAGCTCTCTCGAAGCTCTTCCACCTCCAACTTCCTGATCGGCCCCTCATGCCACGGATTTCGCGAAAACCGCAAACCTAGTTTTGAAGCTTTCTGAAAGTGAGTTTTTCTTTGATCTTTACACTTTGAAAAATCATATCTTTTTGGTGTGTTGATGAAATTCGACGAAACATGAAACATCGAGACCGCAAGAAAGCTCTCTACCCAATAGAAGAAGCTGCGGATTTTTCTGACATCGTATCGATTTTTAGCGCTCAGAAAACCAAGGTGAGAAATCTAAATTAACGTGAAATTGAATGGGAAATTGTCGTGTATAATTTATATGAGCGAAATATAAATTACATACGTGTTGTATACCTCATGTACATGCGTAGTGTAAGCTATATGAGCGAAGTATGAATTTTTACATGTATAGAATAATTGATATATGTGTCGAAATGCAAGTGATATATATTATATTATATATATATATACTCCCCTCGTCCACAAACCATGGACGATATTTATTGTGGTGAATTGGTCTGAAATATTGGATGAAAAAAAATACGAATGGTTGAATAATTGTTTGTGGTTGATATGGTTTAGTTGTGGTTGAAAAATACCCATTGGTGATTGAAATGAATTGGAAATATTTGTGGAAATAAAAATAAACATGCCGCCTGCGTGCGAATTAGATGCATGAATCCCCATTGTCAAAAACCGCGAGGTTTTAAGGTAGAGCGAGGAGCCGTACTAGGGACGGTGCCGGTTTTAGCTACCCTGCCGTTATGCTGCCGAAATTTTGTATAATCTTTGTGTGTTAGAATTATTTTCATATGTTGAAATTATTTTCATGCATAGAGATTAAAGTCATATATTGAAACTATGTCCATGTGTGGAAATATTCATGTGTTGAAAAGTGTTGTATGAAAATTAAATTCATTTGGGAATGAGTGAAGTGTTTAAACAATAAAAATCACATTTATATATATATATATGAAGTATCAAAAATATTTGCCTTATATAAATAATTTCAACCATAAAAATCCCATCTTTCTAATATGAACAACATAAATAAAATGTCCATGTGTGGAAATACTCATTTGTTGAGAAGTGTGTGTAGTGGAAAAGTTCATGTGTGGAATAAAAAGATCGAACAATAAAAATTACATTTTTATTGAAACTATGAAGTGTTGAAACCATACATTGGTTGAATAAATATTTTGAACGATAAAAATATCATTTTTATCATATGTGTGATATGCTAAAGATGTGCGGACGTTGAAATAAATATTTGTGATAGAAATACTATTTTTAACATGCATAGGAACTAAATAAAATAGTCATGTGTTGAAATCTATTTTAGTTCGCCAAAATTATCATCTTTGAAATGTGAAGTGTTAAAAATAGCCACTTGTTCAAATAAACGTGCATGCGTTGAAATATACATTAACTAGCTAATGATATGATTTTAGCCTATGCATTCAACATTCGAATGAATGGTGTTTTTAAACCAAAGAAAATCAAATATGAAATTGAATGGAAAATGATAAATGTTAGAAATTGTATATATGTACATGCATATCTATTGAACAGGTTAAAGCAAAAGGGGCTAGAGAAGAGAAATAGAATTTTGTGCCCGACAAATAGGTACACATTTACCGCTTTGTTTGGGTGATGATTTTGTGAGCCTGTTGGCTAGCTGCTTGGCTTTTTCTTTTTCTTTTTGATATGAGACGCCCGTGTGGCTATTTGGGAATTTTCCCAGACCCTCCCGTACAAAGGAGTGTATGGCGAAATTTTCCAAAAATTAAAGGCGTTAGTGAAATAATTAAAGTGGAAACAATATAGGAATTTTTGAATGAACTATATTTATATAAATATATAAATATAAATAGAATTAAAACGAAACGTGGCCGTGCAGTTCATGTTTTGAAACCGTGATTTCAAACGACTAGTGCGGAAGATCCGACCATTGGATTTTCCCGAAACCTCAACCGTTGGGTTCGCCTTGGAAATATCTTTCCAACGGCACCAACTTTGTGAAGATCCGACCGTTGGATTGTCTGGAATGTTTAATTCAAAACTGAAGAAAAACAGCGCCAGAAACGATTATATTTTTATATATATATATATAATTAAATTAAATCGAAAAACGACGCTGTAGTTCGTAAATTGAAATCGTAACTTCAAATGGTTAGTGTGGAAGATCCGACCGTCGGATTCTCCCAAAACTGAAACCGTTGGATTCGTTTTGAAAAGACCTTCCTAAAGATGTAAAGTTTGTGAAGATCCAACGGTTAGATTTTCATATATGTGTAAAACAAAATTAGTAAAAAGCAGCGCCAGTGCATCGACACGACCTGAAACGTCGTTTAATTAAATATGGCCGTTTTAAATCAAATAAAAATGGCGGTATATCGTTATAAAGTGCTACAGACGATATAGAGTGGAAATAAACCAACTTTGTTGTGTTTGCTTGAAATGTGATGGTTGAATGTATTTGACATGAAAATTATAACTAAATAACTGAAATGTGAATGTTGAATAGTCCAACCACGTGATTAATTGATTTGGAAATCTAAATATACGTAGGTTATTTGAAAAGGCCGAGTTTATCTCATTTCAAATAATCGATCGACGTTGAGAAGTCGAAGAGTCGAAGACGACTGAAGAGCGACGATCTCCACATTGGATGGATGGGCGCTACTGATGCTCGTGACTGGAGTAGCTACCATGAAGGAATTGAAGTAGTAGCCGTCCAAACATACTGTTGATTGTACGGATATGCGAGGAATTGGTGCCTCCGGTTTCGTTCAGACCCAGAACGGACTTGTAAATGGACTGTGTGTCTGACATTGGATTTTGTTCTGTGTTTTCTGTGTTGATTGATCTCTGTTAAATATATATCTGTTTGGCGGCGGAGAATTTATTCTCTTGCTTAACGCCCTTCTCTGAGACGTACGAGCTCAGAGGTTATGTGTTGACAGAAATCAGTCGCATGGAGTGGATTGCCTGTGTGGCACGCCTAAGTGGCATATGATCAAGGCTTCTGTTGCAAAGAAAAGTCTTGTGGTTGATGATCAAAGCATGGTCTGTGTGACGTAGCTTTGTGTGTAACGTGAATTCGCGAGCCTCACACCCCGGTATGAGTCAAAAACGGGAAAAGGACCCAAGGAGTGCATGACGTTTCTTTCTAGCTATGGTGGTGTCAGTGACCTCCCAGCCCTGACATTTATATCTACTTTTCACCTGTGTGGTTGTTGGAATACGAGGCGCCTCGATTATAGGTCTGTAAGGACCGGGAAACGTGTGTTCAGGAATTGCCAATCCTCAAAAGTAAGAGACGACCGGCCTTGGAGGATCCAGGGGATTGCTGTGTGCGGTCTTGAGGCAATTGCTAGAGTGTCTCGAATCGGAGAGGAGCTTGCCCCTTGCCTCGACTCATGAAGGAATCCAATTTCCTATACGAAATATGCGAATGTGATTGTATTACTAGTATGGCGACATAGTAGATGGTAGCTATGCCGCCTAGGATTGATATTTATGATTGAATTGCTTTTGAAACACATATGCACTAGTAATAATATCGAACACCTTTGTTTTATTCGTATGAAGCATATTTGGCCATTATAAGGTAAAAACTCTATCCTCCGGCTTGCGTTGCATTGTGTGATGGGACCTGAGTCTTATAATGGCTTCATTTTATAAAAAGCATTGCGTTGATTTAATCGTTATTTTATTTCATGCACTAGCACTCATTGGAGTAAACCCGTTCCGCGAAAGTGGCGTGGTCCTTTGATTTGCCTTATTATTGTTGTTAATAAGTTGAATAGATTTCTCATACCAGTCCCATGACTGACTCGTAGTTTGTTTCACCTTGCAAACTCGGGTGCCCTCATTTCACACGGGCAGCCTAGTTACAGGTCTCTGACGCACCTTTTGGCTCATGGCGAGGCTTGACTACACTGTGCTGACTTGGATTTTCTCCGCCATTATTGTATCTATATTATGATTCCGCCACTGGCGATGTAGACTGATATTCCTTTCGTGTACTCTTTATGTATGATTCCGCCTCAGGCGATGGTGACTGATTATGTATCATTATACACTAAGTTGTATCCTGTACTGTGCTTCTCTGATGTGATGATATTTATATGATTCCGCGGTCATATGTGTGTAAATTATTCTATTTTCTGTTTATGCTATTATCTGTGATCTGCTAATGATGATTAATGTGTTATATTCCAATGATTATCCTTAACACCGTGTCACGGGGTTTCGGGATCGTCACAGCTGGTATCAGAGCTTTGGTTAACCTTAGTTCTGGAGTCTAACACATTAAACACTTCGTCAAAATAGAATCAGTAGTATCCTAAGGCGAGTCGCTCATTAGAGATAGGACTAGTAAGGTCCTAGAATGAGCCGAGCAGAGTAGCAAAAACAATTGATCAGTCCATCGTTATCTTTCCGTAGAATTTCTGCTTAACTATGCAATAGACTATCATTTCTGTTAGCTGACTTTTTTCGTTGCTTATACAGAATTTGACAAATGGCTACCAGAGCAGCCGCCGCTAGAGGAGGCCGTGCCGGCCGAGGCCGAGGAAGGGGAGAAATCCCAACTCAAGAAGGACCTTTGATACAACCTCCGGCAGCTCAATACTTCGAGTTTGACCGTGTAGCTAAGAGATATAAGAACTTAGGAGGCAAGACCTTCTCGGGATCTGGCACCGTAATAGAGGCCCTTGCATGGCTCAAAACATGCGAGAAAATTCTTGAAGGCCTAAGGCTTGGAGACGAAGACAAAGCTATTATGGGCACCTGGCTTATGCAGGAACAAGCTGAATTATGGTGGGAATCTCTTACCGCTGGGAATAGAGAAGCTAGAAGAACATGGGATGGATTTAAAGAACTCTTCAAGGAGAAATATGTCCCAGAACAAGCTCTAGAAAGAATGCATGATGACTTCGCCAATCTCCAGCAAGGGGATCTTTCCGTGCAGGATTATCTGAACAAATTTACAATGTTGTCGCCCTATGCTCCAGAACTCGTCGCTACTGCGAAGTCCAAAAATAAGAGGTTTATCCTTGGACTAAGACGACAATATCATGATAGAGCCATGGCCCATGTCAAGCTGGATTTCAACGAGCTGGTGGAAATGACATGCAACTATGAAGACCTTGATCAAAGGCATCTGGATCAGGATCGCTCTAGAAGCCAAGCCGGAAACAAGCGCAAGCCTGCTGTAAATCAAGGCGAGTCAAGCCAAGCAGCATCTTCAAAGCCTCAGACTGGCAAGCCGCCAAGAGGAAATTGCTTTAACTGCGGTAAGCCGGGGCACTACTCAAACGTCTGCACAGCTCCGAAGAGGCAGAAAACGAATTCTCAAGGCTCGAGCCAAGGCTCTCAGAACCCTCGCTCGTGCTTCAACTGTCGTAAGACCGATCATCTGGTCAAAGACTGTCCTTTGCTGAAGAAAGCTACAGTAGCCCATGTCTATGACGGGTCTAGCCCGCCAGCTGCTTCCGACGGAGCAGGTAAACCCAATGTTTTGGGAGGTACCCTTACAATTAAAAATATTCCTGTTTCTGTATTATTTGACACAGGTGCATCGCGTAGTTTTATTGCTAGAAACACAGTGCACAAATTAAAGTTAAAACAGCGAAAGCTCAAAGAATCGGTTGAAGTTCATAACCCGATAGGGGGTCCCGTTACTCTCAGTTCATATTGTAGAGTGCCAATCCCTTATTCTTTCTACAAATTTCCTTTTGATTTAATCGTTATGGATTTTCCCGAATTCGATATTATTCTCGGGCTAGATTGGTTAACGAAATACGAAGCTGAAGTGAAATGCGCGGAAAGAATCGTTAAAATCCGAACGGAGCTTGGACATATATATATTCCCTGTCATGGTTCGAATTCGAATAGAGAAGAATTTTGGTCAGCATTAGAACTTATTCCCACTTCCATAGAAAAGATTTCGATCATTAGAAACTTTGCGGATGTGTTTGAAGAAGTTGAAAACTTACCTCCGCAAAGAGAAATAGAATTCCGAATCGATCTAATTCCCAATGCCAGACCAGTGGTGCATCCAATTCGTAGAATGACTCCGAAAGAAAAAGAAGAATTAGGCGATCAAACTCGTCAACTGTTGTGGAAGGGTCTAATCAGACCTAGTTTTTCTAATTGGGGTGCAGCTGTTGTGTTTGTCCCGAAGTCAGACGGTACTCTTCGATTATGTGTTGATTACCGAGACCTCAACAAACAAACGCTCAAAAATAAATATCCATTACCTCGCATTGATGATTTGCTAGACCAATTGAATGGGGCGAAAGTATTTTCCCGAATGGACCTAGCTACAGGTTTTCATCAATTGCGAATAGCAGAAGAGTGTGTTCCTTTGACAGCTTTCAGAGGTCCAGACATATTTTATGAATGGTTAGTAATGCCGTTTGGCCTATGTAACGCTCCAACATACTTTGTCGATCTAATGAATAGAGTGTTCAGGGGAGTTCTGAATAAATTTGTCCTCGTATTTATCGATGATATTTTAATCTACTCCAAATCAAAACCCGAGCATGAAAAACACTTAGAACAAGTATTGGAGATTCTAAGGAAGAACGTCTTCAAAGCCAAATTCTCTAAATGTGTCTTCTGGCAAGGAGAAGTTAAATTTCTTGGCCATGTCGTGTCAGAGAAAGGAATTTCTGTTGACCCAAGCAAAATAATAGCGATTCAAGACTGGAAACAACCCACTACTCCTACAGAGGTTAGAAGTTTTATGGGGTTGGCTAGTTATTATCGAAAGTTCGTTAAGGATTTTTCGAAGATATCCGGTCCGTTAACGAAGCTCACAAAGAAACATGAGAAGTTTAAGTGGACTTCCGACTGTGAAGAAGCTTTCCAGGAATTGAAATCGAAGCTGACCACCGCTCCAGTGTTAACCATTATTGATGGCAATCAGGATTTAACGGTTTGGACAGATGCTTCTATTAGAGGTCTTGGTGCAGTGTTAATGCAGAGAGGCCAAGTAGTCGCTTATGCAAGCCGCCAATTGAAACCGCATGAGAAGAATTATGTGACTCATGATCTTGAGTTGCTAGCCATCGTATTTGCCCTAAAAATCTGGAGGCATTATTTATTGGGCGAGAAATTTATACTGTACACAGATCATCAATCATTGAAGTATTTATATACCCAGAAAGATCTGAATCTGAGACACCAACGTTGGCTAGAATTTCTTGCAGCGTATGATCTTGATATCCTGTATACGCCGGGGAAAGCTAACGTAGTAGCGGATGCGCTTAGTAGAAAGACCGCAATCGTTGCCCATCTTATAATTACACCTGGGTTGATTGATAGGATTTCAGCCCTTCAAAAAGACGATGAATTCATTCAGAGAATCAGTCAGAGAGTCAAGGAAGGTGAAACCACGAGTTTCCGTATTGACAATAGGGGGGTTCTCAAGTTAAATAATAGGATTTGCATCCCAAATATTCCAGGCCTTCGAAGAGAAGTGCTGGACGAATGCCATAAATCCAAATTTTGCATCCATCCTGGGGTGAGTAAAATGTACAACAATATCAAACGCACTTTCTGGTGGAAGGCAATGAAAAGGGATATTTCTTTGTATGTTAGCAGGTGCCCTACTTGTCAATTGGTCAAGAGTGACCAACAGAAGCTGGCTGGACTGTTGCAACCGTTGGAGGTCCCAGGTTGGAAATGGGAACAGATTTCCATGGATTTCATAGATGGTTTGCCGCGAACCAAGAAAGGTAATGACAGCATTTGGGTAATCGTAGATCGCTTCACGAAGACTGCCCATTTTATACCTGTCAGGTCCAATAGAACTGCCCAAAGTCTAGCACAGATATATTTCAGAGAAATTGTTAAGCTGCATGGAATTCCCATCAGCATAGTCAGTGATAGAGATCCCCTATTTACTAGCAAATTCTGGGAGGCTTTCCAGACAGAATTGGGAACAAAACTGGATATTAGCACCGCTTATCACCCCCAAACAGATGGCCAAACTGAGCGGGTGAATATAATTCTAGAAGATTTATTGCGGGCTTGTATAATCGATTTTGGTGGGTCATGGGAAAATCATTTGCATTTGGCAGAATTCTCATATAACAATAGCTATCAAGCAAGTTTGAGAATGTCACCATTTGAAGCATTATATGGCAGACCCTGCAGGTCTCCAGCATGTTGGGTAGAACCTGGCAACAGACTTGTACTAGGACCCGATATGATTAGGGAAGCATCTGATAAAGTGGACTTCATCAAGAAGCGATTGAAAACCGCTCAAAGTCGACAAAAAAGTTATGCAGACTCTAGAAGGAGAGATTTGACATTTGCTGTTGGTGATCATGTTTATTTAAAGGTTTCTCCGATGAGAGGAGTAATCAGATTTGGAAAGACTGGGAAGTTGGCACCGAGATTTATTGGTCCCTTTCCTATACTTGAGCGAATTGGAACTCTTGCTTATAGGGTTCAATTGCCAGATTGGTTGCCTGGAGTGCACAATGTATTTCACGTATCTCAACTTAGGAGACATGTGCATGATCCGGATCTTGTTGTAGAAGAAGCAGCGCAACGGGATGTGGAGATAACTCCAGAATTAGCACTCAGAAGAGAGCCATTAAAAATTGTTGGCAAAGAAACTAGAGAACTCAAAAGCAAAAAGGTTCATTTAGTTAAAGTGCAGTGGAGCAGTGATCCTAGAGACTGTACTTGGGAGACTGAGGAAAGCATTAAGCAAGCTTACCCCAAATGTAGAGTGGATATCTCTGACTAACTCCAGTGCAAGGTACCTTTACAATACGTCGCATTTACATTTTATTTCCTACTTTACTGTTGTTTCCTTTTCGAGGACGAAAAGTTTTAAGTAGGGGAGATTGTAATAACCCGGAAAATGCGAGCCAATTTAAAATTTTTAAATTGATTATTTCAAAGGAATTTGAATAATTGAAATGGAATATTTCAATAAAATAGTGAATTAGAAATGGTGAGTCAGCTAGAAAATTTGAATTCAAACTTTGACCGACTATGCAGGGTGGAAAATATAACGGATTTTAGCGAGACCAAACATATTTAAATCTGTTAGTTAATACCTTTCTAACGAATCTGAAAAATCGAAGTTTCATAACGGGAATCAAAAGTTATGGCCGAATGAATTTTCAGAAGAGTCGGTATATAGAATATATAGGCCTGGAAAATTGGTATTTTGCATACGACCTCGGAATTCGACGAAACCACTTTTGTTGGGTCCGGGATGTCAAACTATTGCTAGGTTTCAAATTTCATAATTTTTGAAGCTAGTATGTGAGCGTGGCAAAAGAAAATGTGTTTGGTCGATTTCTGTTAAATTGGATCGACCAGAAAATGGCCATTTTTCAAACGACCTCAGAATTCGACGAAACTAGTTTTGTTGGGACCATAGCGTCAAAACATAGCTAGATTTATTTTTCTGGAATTTTTCGAATCAGTTTGTGGCCCTGGCAAATTGAAATGTGCGTTTAGAGTTAAAAATTAAATGTTTTATACTTTAATTTGAAAAATAACTGACTGTAACAGTCGAACTGGCCTACGAAACATATCCCATTGTGTCCGGAATGGGGGTATTTAGCTAGGGGCGACAGTCGTTGGGTTTAAAAAGGAGTTCGTTTGAGAAAAGACAATTTAAAAATTAAATATAATCCTCGGCCAATCATATTTCTCCATTCATAATTAAAAAAAAAATTATCAGAAACCCCCCCCCCCCCACCCCCGACCCCGACTTCGACGGCGGAAGACCTTCTTCTCCTTCCCAGGCGATTTCCGATTGCCACGGCCAGAATTAGCTCCTCCCCCAGTTCAACTTTTTGTAGTTCTCCCTCCCCTCTTCAAATCCATATAAGGAGCTCCCCCAATCGTCGCCTCTACGCCGAGATATCCACCTCCAAACTTCCGACCTTCAAACCGCCGCCGATTAGCACCACCGAGCCCCACCAAACCGCCGCGCGCCTGTAGCTCTCTCGAAGCTCTTCCACCTCCAACTTCCTGATCGTCCCCTCGTGCCACGGATTTCGCGAAAACCGCAAACCTAGTTTTGAAGCTTTCTGAAAGTGAGTTTTTCTTTGATCTTTACACTTTGAAAAATCATATCTTTTTGGTGTGTTGACGAAATTCGATGAAACAGGAAACATTGAGACCGCAAGGAAGCTCTCTACCCAATAGAAGAAGCTGCAGATTTTTCTGACATCGTATCGATTTTTAGCGCTCAGAAAACCAAGGTGAGAAATCTAAATTAACGTGAAATTGAATGGGAAATTGTCGTGTTTAATTTATATGAGCGAAATATAAATTACATACGTGTTGTATACCTCATGTACATGCGTAGTGTAAGCTATATGAGCGAAGTATGAATTTTTACATGCATAGAATAATTGATATATGTGTCGAAATGCAAGTGATATATATTATATTATATATATATATATATATATATATATATATATATATATATATATACTCCCCTCATCCACAAACCATGGACGATATTTATTGTGGTGAATTGGTGTGAAATATTGGATGAAAAAAAATACGAATGGTTGAATAATTGTTTGTGGTTGATATGGTTTGGTTGTGGTTGAAAAATACCCATTGGTGATTGAAATGAATCGGAAATATTTGTGGAAATAAAAATAACCATGCCGCCTGCGTGCGAATTAGATGCATGAATCCCCATTGTCAAAAACCGCGAGGTTTTAAGGTAGAGCGAGGAGCCGTACTAGGGACGGTGCCGGTTTTAACTACCCTGCCGTTATGCTGCCGAAATTTTGAATAATCTTTGTGTGTTAGAATTATTTTCATATGTTGAAATTATTTTCATGCATAGAGATTAAAGTCATATATTGAAACTATGTCCATGTGTGGAAATATTCATGTGTTGAAAAGTGTTGTATGAAAATTAAATTCATTTGGGAATGAGTGAAGTGTTTAAACAATAAAAATCACATTTTTATATATATATGAAGTATCAAAAATATTTGCCTTATATAAATAATTTCAACCATAAAAATTCCATCTTTCTAATATGAACAACATAAATAAAATGTCCATGTGTGGAAATACTCATTTGTTGAGAAGTGTGTGTAGTGGAAAAGTTCTTGTGTGGAATAAAAAAATCGAACAATAAAAATTACATTTTTATTGAAACTATGAAGTGTTGAAACCATACATTGGTTGAATAAATATTTTGAACGACAAAAATATCATTTTTATCATATGTGTGATATGCTAAAGATATGCGGACGTTGAAATAAATATTTGTGATAGAAATACTATTTTTAACATGCATAGGAACTAAATAAAATAGTCATGTGTTGAAATCTATTTTAGTTCGCCAAAATTATCATCTTTGAAATGTGAAGTGTTAAAAATAGCCACTTGTTCAAATAAACGTGCATGAGTTGAAATATACATTAACTAGCTAATGATATGATTTTAGCCTATGCATGCAACATTCGAATGAATGGTGTTTTTAAACCAAAGCAAATCAAATATGAAATTGAATGGAAAATGACAAATGTTAGAAATTGTATATATGTACATGCATATCTATTGAACAGGTTAAAGCAAAAGGGGCTAGAGAAGAGAAATAGAATTTTGTGCCCGACAAATAGGTACACATTTACCGCTTTGTTTGGGTGATGATTTTGTGAGCCTGTTGGCTAGCCGCTTGGCTTTTTCTTTTTCTTTTTGATATGAGACGCCCGTGTGGCTATTTGGGAATTTTCCCAGACCCTCCCGTACAAAGGAGGTTATGGCGAAATTTTCCAAAAATTAAAGGCGTTAGTGAAATAATTGAAGTGGAAACGATATAGGAATTTTTGAATGAACTATATTTATATAAATATATAAATATAAATAAAATTAAAACGAAACGTGGCCGTGCAGTTCATGTTTTGAAACCGTGATTTCAAACGACTAGTGCGGAAGATCCGACCATTGGATTTTCCCGAAACCTCAACCGTTGGGTTCGCCTTGGAAATATCTTTCCAATGGCACCAACTTTGTGAAGATCCGACCGTTGGATTGTCTGGAATGTTTAATTCAAAACTGAAGAAAAACAGCACCAGAAATGATTATATTTATATATATATATATATATATATATAAATATAATTAAATTGAATAACGACGCTGCAGTTCGTAAATTGAAATCGTAACTTCAAATGGTTAGTGTGGAAGATCCGACCGTCGGATTCTCCCAAAACTGAAACCGTTGGATTCGTTTTTGAAAAGACCTTCCTAAAGATGTAAAGTTTGTGAAGATCCAACGGTTAGATTTTCATATATGTGTAAAACAAAATTAGTAAAAAGCAGCGCCAGTGCATCGACACGACCTGAAACGTCGTTTAATTAAATATGGCCGTTTTAAATCAAATAAAAATGGCGATATATCGTTATAAAGTACTATAGACGATATAGAGTGGAAATAAATCAACTTTGTTGTGTTTGCTTGAAATGTGATGGTTGAATGTATTTGACGTGAGAATTATAACTAAATAACTGAAATGTGAATGTTGAATAGTCCAACCACGTGATTAATTGATTTGGAAATCTAAATATACGTAGGTTATTTGAAAAGGCCGAGTTTATCTCATTTCAAATAATCGATCGACGTTGAGAAGTCGAAGAGTCGAAGACGACTGAAGACCGACGATCTCCACATTAGATGGATGGGCGCTACTGATGCTCGTGACTGGAGTAGCTACCATGAAGGAATTGAAGTAGTAGCCGTCCAAACATACTGTTGATTGTACGGATATGCGAGGAATTGGTGCCTCCGGTTTCGTTCAGACCCAGAACAGACTTGTAAATGGACTGTGTGTCTGACATTGGATTTTGTTTTGTGTTGATTGATCTCTGTTAAATATATATCTGTTTGGCGGCGGAGAATTTATTCTCTTGCTTAACGCCTTTCTCTGAGACGTACGAGCTCAGAGGTTATGTGTTGACAGAAATCAGTCGCATGGAGTGGATTGCCTGTGTAGCACGCCTAAGTGGCATATGATCAAGGCTTCTGTTGCAAAGCAAAGTCTTGTGGTTGATGATCAAAGCATGGTCTGTGTGACGTAGCTTTGTGTGTAACGTGAATTCGCGAGCCTCACACCCCGGTATGAGTCAAAAACGGGAGAAGGACCCAAGGAGTGCATGACGTTTCTTTCTAGCTATGGTGGTGTCAGTGACCTCCCAGCCCTGACATTTATATCTACTTTTCACCTGTGTGGTTGTTGGAATACGAGGTGCCTCGATTATAGGTCTGTAAGGACCGGGAAACGTGTGTTCAATAATTGCCAATCCTCAAAAGTAAGAGAGGACCGGCCTTGGAGGATCCATGGGATTGCTGTGTGCGGTCCCGAGGCATTTGCTAGAGTGTCTCGAATCGGAGAGGAGCTTGCCCCTTGCCTCGACTCATGAAGGAATCCAATTTCCAATACGAAATATGCGAATGTGATTGTATTACTAGTATGGCGACATAGTAGATGGTAGCTATGCCGCCTAGGATTGATATTTATGATTGAATTGCTTTTGAAACACATATGCACTAGTAATAATATCGAACACCTTTGTTTTATTCGTATGAAGCATCTTTGGCCATTATAAGGTAAAAACTCTATCCTCCGGCTTGCGTTGCATTGTGTGATGGGACCTGAGTCTTATAATGGCTTCATTTTATAAAAAGCATTGCGTTGATTTAATCGTTATTTTATTTCATGCACTAGCACTCATTGGAGTAAACCCGTTCCGCGAAAGTGGCGTGGTCCTTTGATTTGCCTTATTATTGTTGTTAATAAGTTGAATAGATTTCTCATACCAGTCCCATGACTGACTCGTAGTTTGTTTCACCTTGCAAACTCGGGTGCCCTCATTTCACACGGGCAGCCTAGTTACAGGTCTCTGACGCACCTTTTGGCTCATGGCGAGGCTTGACTACACTGTGCTGACTTGGATTTTCTCCGCCATTATTGTATCTATATTATGATTCCGCCACTGGCGATGTAGACCGATATTCCTTTCGTGTACTCTTTATGTATGATTCCGCCTCAGGCGATGGTGACTGATTATGTATCATTATACACTAAGTTGTATCCTGTACTGTGCTTCTCTGATGTGATGATATTTATATGATTCCGCGGTCATATGTGTGTAAATTATTCTATTTTCTGTTTATGCTATTGTCTGTGATCTGCTAATGATGATTAATGTGTTATATTCCAATGATTATCCTTAACACCGTGTCACGGGGTTTTGGGATCGTCACAGTAAGCGTGTCCTGACCCCTACTTTGGGTCGTCGTTTGATAGCATAAAGGGTTACTGACTGATATGGGTCGCACACAACATACGACACCAGAAAACACCCCTTCTAACCTTGTGTCCCTAGACTAACAAATTTCAGATGTAAAGATTCTAGATTAACATGTTTACAAATTTCAAATTAACATGTTTACATATTTCAGATTAACGTGATTACAGATCTCAGATTAAACAGTTTACAAATCAGACGTACAGAATAACAGGTTTACAGATTAACAGATCAGATGTACGGATTGTCAGTTTACGGATTTACAGATCAGATATACAGATTTACAAACTTACAGATTAACATGTTTCACTTAATCTTGCATTAAGCCTACAGGTTTACAGATTAACAGATCAGATGTACTGATTTAGCAGGTTTAACATATCTAGCAGGTTTAATGGATTCAACATATATAATAGGTTAAGTTTGTCGGGCCATATAACCCACCCCCATCAGTTTATCAAGATTAACTTAACCACTCCCACTTATTTAAGCAAGTTTACTTAACCCCTACTCAATTCAACATGTTCATGTAACCCCTACAGATTCAATTAAGTTAAGTATTCCAAGTTGACAAATTATTATCGTTTCTGGTTAATGCACCAGACCTCTCACATTAGATTTACCACTTGTGGATGCTGGATATGCCAGGCAGTTCCGAGTAGACTTCTAACACATGCGTAATCTAACCTCGTGCCTAGATGCGGTCACAGTTTGAGGCATATTAATCCCTATTCAATTATCCATTTTCAATTACAGTTCTCAGTTTTCAACAGATTCCAGCAGATTAGTCGTTTTAACAGATTAAAACACCTCCGCAAGTTGCAGCAGATTACTCACAGTTCCATTATCATGTTCTACTAAATCTTAAATTAAGCCTACAGATTTATATACCCCAAATTACAGTCATAATTCACAATATAACATTTTCCCCATGTTTTAGTCAATTTGTGCAGTAAAGGTTGTGCCCCAAGAACCCTAGTCATATATTATTATGCACAATATACCCCTTCTTTCAAGTCACAAATTATCATATACAGTATGCCCCAAATTTAAGTCTTATATCACAACATGCGTTATGCCCCCAAATCCCAAGTCATATTTTCCCATACACTTTATTCCCAAAATTAATCTTTCCCCATGATTCCCAATTCCGCGCGTTCGCATATTTCAGCGTTAGGCCTAAGCTCGAAGGTAGCCTGGCTATAAAAATAAAAAGGGAAAAAGACGGAGAGAAGAGATCCAAAACAGGCATAACAACGAATCAAGCATGTAATGACAGAAATAGACATATAAGAACAGATCTGATGAACAAAAATAGGCATATAAGAACATATTTGATGAACAAAAATAGGCATTGTCTCAGATTTAGGTTGATCAACATGTTAGGATTACAATTAAATTTCAGATCTAAAAGTAACATGAACTCACAGTGATTGGATTCTTAGAGAAAAGAATTAGGCTTTTTTGTAGCAGATCTAATCTTTGAACACTCCTATTCTGATTTGACTTGGTGGAGAAGAAAGGCTAAATTAAATTATTTTAGAGCAACATGGTGTCGTCATATTTACTGTGGAGAAAACAATGAGTTTAGGGTTCTTTATATAGCCTAGGGGTCATAAATAAAGCCAACAAAACACTCGAGATTCAACAAAACGAATACTGCCTAGATATGCAAAAGAGGTTCGACAACCCTTTAGGGGGGTCGATACCCTTGTCGACACCCCTCTAGGGGGGTTGACACCCATGGGCATGATTTTTCCTGCTCATTGCTTTTACTGATTTTGAAATTAGAATTGTTTATTGATTAATTCTACTTAATCTTGAGATCTTATAAGCCTCATAACTTCTTCATACGATGTCCGTTTTACGCAAACTCGGACTCTATCCCAAGTAGAGTTCCGAGACGAACGCAGTGGCACGGCCCATTTAACTTAATTCCCTCTTTAAAAAATAAGTATTCTTTAATTGGTCATTTTAATGTTTTCTAAAATTACAGAGTGTTACATTCTCTCATACTCAAAGGATTTCGTCCCCGAAATCTCCAAGTTAAGAGGAATGTATATCCTACCATCCATCATCCGTCTACTCATTCATCAATCACAGGCATCCACTGTCCTTAAGAGATTTCTAATGCTTTAATGAACATATGCAAAAGTTTGTGTATATGTCCTTAATCTAATGCAAAAGATCAAGCGGTCCACTTATTCAATTGATCTCCTTAATGAAACATATGTTAGTGTCATGAGTCCAATATGTATGCGAACAGTCCTAGTGCATCATATTAGTAGTACTATGCGTGCACAACCATTCATCCAAACGCAACACTCATGTGATGATACATCCAATTCCATCCATAAAAGAAATAAAAATATGCACTCGCATCCATATGCAATATGAGAGTGTTTTAGAGCCGATTTAGTGCCTAGTGTGTGTATATGCATCCACTTGCAACCATCAAACATAACATGTCACAAACACATGTTTACACCCATTAGTTTCTACCTAAAGGTCTAAGATTCGATCGATAGGATATAGTCTAATGATAGAAGCTAGTACAAAAAAATATTTGGAAAAGAAGTTAAAAACATATTCTCGAACAGAAACGGATACAAAGTGCAAACACCATAGTAGCCAACTCCAAATCACGGGTAGTTCCTCTCATGAACCCTCATCTGTCTACTATCATAGCATACTATGCTCCCTTCCTTATTAGGATGGTACGAAGACTCACGCCCTAGGCATCCTCGTATATTGTTAACACTTTGTTCTCATTAGGCAATGTCAAAACTGGAAATCTATCTCACGCTTCGAGGTAATACCCTAACTTTATCAAGAACATCCAGATACTTCAGACAACGGGTACAGATCGTAGATTATTAAGTGATTCTTGGAAACTAAGCATGAAAGACCCTTTTGGGTCACAAGTGTAAGGACCCGTAACTTCCCCGTGAAGGAAAGAGCGGATACTTCGATAACAACACACATCGTAACGCAGACGGGAGAATATTTCATTGTATATTACAACAATTCATCAGAATACAAGAATATATAGAGTATAAACAAATAATATACATTCAATAAATACCAGAGATTACAATACATTACATAGCATCGGAAAATAATACAAAATACAACTGAAGGAGATATACGGATACAAAGCTTTCCGGATATCGTTCTAGCTGTAAACTAGGATCCTATAAATATAAATCTGCAAAACCAAAACTACTAGCTGCCCGTGTCAAAATAAGGGCACCCAGAGTTCAGGTTAAAACAATAAACTCCAGGTCAGTCATGGGACTAATGTGAGAACTAAAACTGTTATTAAAATTTTTACTTTAAATCAAACATATCAAGGGACCACGCCGTATAACACGGAACGGGTTTCCTCCCAAGAATACCAGTGGATATAACAAAACAGCGCAATGCTTTTTGGAAAAATGAAGCTATTACAAGACCCAGGTCCTATCACACAATGCAACGCAAGCCGGGGGATAGGGTTTTCCCTTATAATAGCCAAACATGCTTAGTACGTTTAAAACAAATCATTTGATACTATTATAAGTGTATAATGTCAAAACAATTTCAAATCATAAGTATCAATCATAGACGACATGGGTACCATATATCATGTCGCCATACTAGTTCTACAATTAAAACCGCAAAATCACATATTTGGAAGTTGGATTTCCGTCATGAACCAAGGCAAAAGATAGTCCTTACCGAATTCGAGACGCTCTAGCCCATGTCTTAAGCACAGCCGCAACCGTACCTTGGATCGTCAGGGCCGGTCTACACGAAGTGGATTATAATGCCTGAATAATGCGTTTCTCCGCCCTATGGGGCATCAATGAGCCAACGAATGACTCCATCGGACCCGGATCGTCCGATCTAACCGAGGCACCTCGCAACAGTAACAACCACATAAGTCAAACTCGTCAGGGCGTGTAAAACTGCTGATGCCACTTCTAGCAAGAAAGAAACGCATGCCCTCCCTGATGTCCTCTCCCGTTTCTGGTTCATACCGGGGTGTGAGGCTCACGAATTCGCGTTATACACAAAGCTACACCACACAAGCGGTGCTTTGATCATCACCACAAGACTTTTCTTTTCAACAGAAGCCCTGATCACTGCATCTTAGCATGCCACACAGGCAATCCACACCGTGCAACTGATGGCTATCAATCACACAGAATAAATTCCAATGTCAGACACACTGTCCATATGCAAGTCCGTTCTGGGTCTAAACAAAACCAGAGGCACTATATACCTTGCAAACCCATCGATCACCACGTACGTCTGGACGATCACCACTCATTATTCATATTTCGGGATGCCTCCCTATCAGGACCTCGGTTACCATATAAACGAGGTGAAGATCTCCGGTCTTCGACCACCGTCTTCATCTTCGATTTCTTATCGTCGATTCAGTTATTCAGAATGGGATAAACCCCGTCTTTCTGAGCAACTCGCGTATATAATAAACAAATGTTACACAAACACAACATACGCCATATTCCAGTTCATTAGTCACTAACCGTAAATCAGTAAGAGAACGATTTCCCAAATATTAACCCCGAAGGCCAAACCAACATCAGATCAAAACCCAGGAAACCATTCGACTTAGCCAACCTTCAGTTAGTTTCTAAATTTCACATTCTTATGGAAAGATTCCCATTAATTTTATCAAAGATAATTTCCTTTAAATTTATTCTTTAATTATCCTTTGAAAATCAATTCAAACCAAATTTTGGTTTATCCAAACTAGTCGGGATTAACGAACCTTACCGAAGTAATCATTTGTTTTAATTTCCCAATCCCAACCTATTTATCCCATGAAGTAAAACTGGTAATACTTCATATCTAACACCACGGTGTTATCGGTAAATTCAATTACCATTTCACGTTCAAATCTAATTAAAGATTTAACTATTGCCTGGAGCAAAACTGGTGATACTCCATTTTCGATCCTTTCAATCTAATTAAAAATTCATTAGAACTCCACTTAGTTTTAATCTTTAACTGGGTTAAAGAATCAGTGTCATTTAAAACACGGTTCACGATAAACCCCAAAATCACATCACATTTCAATCAGTCCCTAACCGTAAAATAGTAAGTGAGCAATTCCCTGAGTATTAACCCCGAAGGCCAAAACCAACATCAGATCAATACCTCTGAAACCACTCAACTTAACTAATCTCCAGTTAGTTTCTGATTTCCTTAACTCCTTTAGGTCTAAGAACATTATTATTGAAGATACCGTTCACAACAACCCAAAATCACGTTCCATTAATTATCGGGTTAAAGAACAAGTGTTATTTAAAACACTGTTCACGATAAACCCAAAAATCAATACCAATTCAATTCCAATTAAATATTATTTAATTGGTACACTTCATTAAATCTAAATAAAAATATTTAATCTTTTGTTCAGCTGGGCTTAAGAATAGTGTTAATGTAGACACCATTCACGACAAACCCAAATCACATTTGATATTAAATATGAGGCTCTGAATAGAAAATATATGGGCTTATATAAAATATCAAATTCTACGACCAACAAATATCGTATTGGAAATAACGATATATATATCTTTCAAATTTTCATAACGCTATCTGTATAATCACGAAATCCAACATCGAAATATTCCGAAGACAATTTCGATTCAAATCCAATTATTGGAAATTTTGGTTATTTTCAAAACCATTTCAAATCCAATTTATTCATTTTAAAAATAAATAAATTACTATTCTAGTTCAAAACTAGTTCATTTCGATAAAAACCTATTTTTATCTTTTCAAATGTGGATTTTTTCATCTCGATGCTTTCTAAATCATTTCTTATGATTTTACACAAATTATTACTATTTTTAATAATTTTATCAAGGCCCGTACAGTCGATTTCCATCAACGGCCATCAAACTGCACTTACAGCGACCTTTTCCAAATTTGATTTGGACATAATTCCAAATCCGACCATTAGATTTCTAATTTCCAATATTCGTTAGAAAGCACTTTTCGATACGAACCCAACGATTCTGGTTTTAGGAGAATCCGACGGTCGGATCTTCCGTAATATCCGTTCGTAGTCAATGGTCGAAATTCGCGAACTACCGCGGCGCGACGCGTTCTATTCAGGCCATTCTATTATATATATAATATATACTTCGTCGATTTCCTTTTAAAATGTATTTTATAAATCGTTTTAAATTCGTTTTCGAAACGATCTCAACTTCATTTCAATTTCAAATCAAAATTGAATTTTTCAATATAAATTCGTTTTAAATTCATTTCAAATTGATTTCAATTCAAATCGATTTTGATTTGAATTCATTTTCTTTTCAATTCAATTCAATTCGAATCCGTTTTATATTCAATTCAATTCGAATCCCTTTTATATTCAATTCAATTCGAATTCGTTTTACATTCAATTCAATTCGAATTCGCTTTATATTCAATTCAATTCGAATTCGTTTTATATTCAATTCAATCTAATTCGAATTTCAGTTCTATTCAATTTCAATTCGAATTCATTTCAATTCAATTTCAATTCTATTCAATTTCAATTCGAATTCATTTCTATTCAAAATATCAGATTTTGAAATCACTTTCGATGTACATTATAAAATGAATAAAATCGATATAAATATCGTTCACTTCAAAATGGCGTAAATCTAATCAACACGGCTTCATATATTCCTATTTTCAAATATTCTATTTTAAATATTTTCTTTTCAAATATTTCTATTCAAATATTTCTTTTTCAAAACTGGAATGAGGCCCAATCAATTACCATATAATGTTAACTATATGGATTTCCTACAACACACGTATACAATAACAACGATGAATAATCAACCATTATCCAAAGTGCATTCTACACTGTATAAGCATCAAATATAAATATTCAACGCTTACAACAGTCTGTCAATCAATCGATCGACATACACCTAGTTATTGGGATTAGTGTATGTCATATATCACATCAATACCCGTGTGGGGTTTTCAAACAATCAAACACAGATTTTATTTGTGCACTCGGGCGATGTGTAAAATTTATCGTCCCAATCAATATCAGTCAAATGTGTGTATATAAACAAATCGTCTGATTTGTTTATTTTTATTTCATTTCATATACACGTTAAAAATTCTATTTTTAACTATAAAATATTTTCCACTATAAAATATTTTATTTCAACTATATAAATATTTTATTTCATTTCACATCACATCACACAATCAACTACACATCAAAATTAAACAAACAAGCATACAAGCCGTCCATGGTCTGTGGACGACGGGTATCGGGTGCTACAAAACACCGTCTGCATCCTAGTATATATTTCAACTAGAATATTAAATTAAACGTGAGAAGTTCTCACCTTAGCTAAACTACACGCCACTACTCTTCATATGTAGGAAATCTTCATCGTTCTCCTCTTGTCACTTTCATCGTCCGCATACGCTACACGTATAAAAATCGAATTTTTATCTTTACCTCATATATATAAAAATCAATTTTTTATCTTCACTTCGTTATAAAAATTATATTTTTATATTGCTCTTCTCCTAATAAAGATTATATTTTTATTACTCTACATGAATAAAAATCATATTTTTAATATGCCACTAGTATAAAAATTATATTTTTAACCTTTCTATATTATAAAAATTATATTTTTAACCTTTCTATATTATAAAAATTATATTTTTAACCTTTCTATATAATAAAAAATTTATTTTTAACCTCATAAAAATCGTATATTTTTCAGGTTTAAAGATCATATATTTTCAATGCAAAGAAATCATACTTTTATACAATCATATGATTTAAAAATCATATTTTTACTCACCTAAATAAATAAAACAATAAAATAAATAAATAGAAAGGCTCACCGGCATGTCGGAGGCTGAAGGTGGAATGTCAGTGGGTGGTCGGTGGCTCAGCAAGATGCGGCGGGGTCCTTGGCTTCGGCGCGGCAGAGCAATGGGCCAAGTGGGGTGCTGGGTTTTCATGGTGCGCGTGTCGAGAGGGGGGGGCAGACGATTGGAGAAGGGGAGGAAGAAGGAGGGACTGCGGAGGAAGGGGGTCTTGTGGTGGTCAGCGCCGCTAGAGGGGCGACGTGGGCGGCGGTGCTGCTGCGATGGGGGGGCGCAATGGACGATGGTCGGGGGGGGTAGCGACGGTGAGCGGCGGCGCCGCCTTGGGGTGGGGGGTTGCGCGATTCGTTGTGCCCCCTTCTTTTTAGCTGTTGAAATGAAATCGAGAGAGAGGGGTGGGTATATGAAAAATTTATATATATAATTAATATTTTAAATTATTTTATCTCCTCAAAAGCAGCTTTCTAATACGAACTCGAAATCAAACCCATCGAGTGGTGCCTATAGCTAATTACCCTCATTTCGAGCACAATGGGATATGTATCGCCGGCCAATTCGACCGTTACGATCAATTTTCGTTGGATTTAAAATATAAATCTTTATATATTCAAATTAAACGCACATTTCAACTTACCGGGGCCACATACTAACTCGAAAAATTCCAGAAAAATATTTTCTAGCTTCGTATTGACAATACGGTCCTAACAAAAATAATTTCGTTGAATTCTGAGACCGTTCGAAAAATGGCCATTTTCCAGTCGATTAAAATCAACTGAAACTGGTCAGACGCGTTTTCCTTTGCCACGCTTACATATTGAATCGAAAAATTACGAAATTTTAAACCTAACAATAATTTGACATCAAGGATCCAACAAAAGTGGTTTCATCGAAATCCGAGTTCGTTTGCAAAATGGCCATTTTTAACGGCCTGAATTTCATAGCGACTATTCAGAATTTTCAACTGGACATATCTTTTGATTACCGCTATGAAAATTAAAATTTTCGGATTCGTTGGAAAGATATTCTCAATTAGATTCGAATATTTTTGGTTTCACTAAAATCCGGCTTATTTTGCACCCGGTACGTTCATTTGAATTCTGAAATCGAATTATCGAACTACCGTGCCATTTTCAATTCCTTTTATATATATAAATAAATATTTATATTCTATCGACGATCTATATAATATATACGTTCGAATTCTATTCAAAATAAATTTCCCGTCGGTTTTATTTAAAATTATTCATTTTAAATATTCAAACTTCACTAAAATTGCCATTTAATTTTTTTTTTAAATTGGCTTGGATTTCCGGGTTATTACAATCTCCCCCACTTAAAAATTTTCATCCCCGAAAAGGAACGAAGCAGAAAGCTGTTTAACTGATCAACTCAACTTTCATTATTTTCATTACGACTTATGTTCTTCAACTTTTCAGTTTCTAAAAACTTTTCAAATTTTTCAAAAAATTGGCTAACACCGTAAATTTTCGAAAAATTTCGCCATAACCTCCCCTGCACCGGGAGCACCAGGAAAATCCCGAAATTGCCATACAGGCCCTCTGATCTCAAAAAGAAAAAGAAAAAGCCAAGCGGCTAGCCAATCAGCTCATAAAATCATCATCACGCAAACAAAACAGTAAATTATGGTAAACATGTACCTATTTGTCGGGAAAACAATTTTATTCTTCTGCTCTAGCCTCTTTGCTATGACCTGTTCAATGTAAGTACATGTATATGCAAACAAATGCGATAAATTTCCACATAATTTACTTTTTGGTCAATTTGGCTAAATGGTTAAAATTTTAATTAATCAAGCCATAATCAAACAACACAACCATCAATCAATTATTTGATTATCATTTCAAATTCATAACTTTGATATATAGTCAAAAAATCAGATTTTTGATGCCAAATCACAACAATAAGCCCTGTCTAGTTTCGGTTCTCACACCAGTCAATTGGAAATATTTAGAAATCTTATTTTCGAAACTCGAAAATAAATACTGGCGATGGTGCCCTGTCACCAGAATTATCCCCGGGCACTAGAGTGCGATTCTATAACTATCCATTACATTAAAACTTCGAATACACGTTTGCAAGACATATATGCAAAATCTTTATATATTGGATTGTCCAAATCAATTTAAAATAAATAATCAAATACGAATAATTGATTTAAAATTTCAAAACAATTCTTGTTTTCATTTTTTTAAAATATACTCTTCACACTCGTTCTAGAATACTACTGATCCCATCTCTAACGAGTCATTCTCTTTGGATATTACTAATCCAATTTCTGATAAATTCTTTCTTTCGGTTCTAAGGTGCCTTGTTCTCTGAGCTTTGTAAACCAAAGCTCTGATACCAAATGTAAGGACCCGTAACTTCCCCGCGAAGGAAAGAGCGGATACTTCGAGAACAATACACATCGTAACGTAGACGGGAGAACATTTCATTGTATATTACAACAATTCATCAGAATACAAGAATATACAGAGTATAAACAAATAATATACACTCGATAAATACCAGAGATTACAATACATTACATAGCAGCGGAAAATAATACAAAATACAACTGAAGGAGATATACGGATACAAAGCTTTCCGGATATCGTTCCAGCAGTAAACCAGGATCCTGTGAATATAAATCTGCAAAACCAAAACTACTAGCTGCCCGTGTCAAAATAAGGGCACCCAGAGTTTAGGTTAAAATAATGAATTCCAGGTCTGTCATGGGACTGGTGTGAGAGCTAAAACAGTTATTTAAAACTTTACTTTAAATCGGATATATCAAGGGACCACGCCGTATAACACGGAACGGGTTTCCTTCCAAGAATACCAGTGCATATAACAAAACAGCGCAATGCTTTTTGGAAAAATAAAGCTATTATAAGACCCAAGTCCTATCACATAATGCAACGCAAGCCGGGGGATAGGGTTTTCCCTTATAATAGCCAAACATGCTTAGTACGTTTAAAACAAATTATTTGATACTATTATAAGTGTATAGTGTCAAAACAATTTCAAATCATAAGTATCAATCATAGACGACATGGGTACCATATATCATGTCGCCATACTAGTTCTACAATTAAAACCGCAAAATCACGTATTTGGAAATTGGATTTTCGTCATGAACCAAGGCCAAAGATAGTCCTTACTGAATTCGAGACGCTCTAGCCCGTGTCTCAGGCACAGCCGCAACCGTACCTTGGATCGTCAGGGCCGGTCCACACGAAGTGGATTATAATGCCTGAACAATGCGTTTCTCCGCCCTATGGGGCATCAATGAGCCAACGAATGACTCCATCGGACCCAGATCGTCCGATCTAACCGAGGCGCCTCGCAACAGTAACAACCACATAAGTCAAACTCGTCAGGGCGCGTAAAATCGCTGATGCCACTTCTAGCTAGAAATAAACGCATGCCCTCCCTGATGTCCTCTCCCGTTTTTGGTTCATACCGGGGTGTGAGGCTCGCGAATTCACGTTATACACAAATCTACGCCACATAGGCGGTGCTTTGATCATCACCACAAGACTTTGCTTTTCGATAGAAGCCCTGATCACTGCATCTTAGCTTGCCACACAGGCAATCCACACCATGCAACCGATGGCTATAAATGACACAGAATAATTTCCAATGTCAGACACACAGTACATTTGCAAGTCCGTTCTGGGTCTGAACGAAACCGGAGGCACTATATACCTCGCAAACCCATCGATCACCACGTACGTCTGGACGATCACCACTCATTATCCATATTTCGGGATGCCTCCCAATCAGGACCACGATTACCATTCAAACGAGGTGAAGATCTCCGGTCTTCGACAACCGTCTTCATCTTCGATTTCTTATCGTCGATTCAGTTATTCAGAATGGGATAAACCCGGTCTTTCTGAGCAACTCGCGTATATAATAAACAAGTGTTACACAAACACAACATACGCCATATTCCAGTTCATTAGTCACTAACCGTAAATCAGTAAGAGAACGATTTCCCAAATATTAACCCCGAGGGCCGAAACCAACATCAGATCAAAACCCAGGAAACCATTTGACTTAGCCAACCTTCAGTTAGTTTCTAAATTTCACATTCTTAGGGAAAGATTCCCATTAATTTTATCAAAGATAATTTCCTTTAAATTTATTCTTTAATCATCCTTTGAAAATCAATTCAAACCATATTTTGGTTTATCCAAACTAGTCGGGATTAACGAACCTTACCGAAGTAATCATTTGTTTTAATTTCCCAATCCCAACCTATTCATCCCATGAAGTAAAATTGCTAATACTTCATATCTAAAACCATGGTGTTATTGGTAAATTAAATTACCGTTTTACGTTCAAATCTAATTAAAGATTTAACTATCGCCTGGAGCAAAACTGGTGATACTCCATTTTTGATCCTTTCAATCTAATTAAAAATTCATTAAAACTCCACTTAGTTTTAATCTTTAACTGGGTTAAAGAATCAGTGTCATTTAAAACACGGTTCACGATAAACCCCAAAATCACATCACATTTCAATCAGTCCCTAACCGTAAAATAGTAAGTGAGCAATTCCCTGAGTATTAACCCCGAAGGCCGAAACCAACATCAGATCAATACATCTGAAACCATTCAACTTAACTAATCTCCAGTTAGTTTCTGATTTTCTTAAATCCTTTAGGTCTAAGAACAGTTTTATTGAAGATACCGTTCACGACAATCAAAAATCACGTTCCATTAATTATCGGGTTAAAGAACAAGTGTTATTTAAAACACTGTTCACGATAAACCCAAAAATCCATACCAATTCAATTCCTATTAAATATTATTTAATTGGTACACTTCATTAAATCTAAATAAAAGGATTTAATCTTTTCTTCAGCTGGGCTTAAGAACAGTGTTAATGAAGACACCATTCATGACAAACCCAAGTCACATTTGATATTAAATACAAGGCTCTGAATAGAAAATATATCGGCTTATATTCAATATCGCATTCTACGACCAACAAATATCATATTGGAAATAACGATATATATATCTTTCAAATTTCCATAACGCTATCTGTATAATCACGAAATCCAACATTGAAATATTCCGAAGACAATTTCGATTCAAATCCATTCCAATGCAATTATTGGAAATTTTGGTTATTTTCAAAACCATTTCAAATCCAATTTATTTATTTTAAAAATAAATAAATTACTATTCTAGTTCAAAACTAGTTCATTTCGATAAAAACCTATTTTTATTTTTTCAAACGTGGAGTTTTTCTTCCCGATTCTTTCTAAATCATTTCTTATGATTTTACACAAATTATTACTATTTTTTAATAATTTTATCAAGGCCCGTACAGTCGATTTCCATCAACAGCCATCGAACTACACTTACAGCGACCTTTTCCAAATTTGATTTGGACATAATTCCAAATCCAACCGTTAGATTTCTAATTTCTAATATTTGTTAGAAATCTCTTTTCGATACGAACCCAACGGTTCCAGATTTAGGATAATCCGACAGTCGGATCTCCCGTAATATCCTTTCGAAGTCAATGTTCGAAATTCGCGAACTACTACGGTGCGGCGCGTTCTATTCAGGCCATTATATTATATATATATAATATATACTTCGTCGATTTTGTTTTAAAACGTATTTTATAAATCGTTTTGAATTCGTTTTCGAAACGATTTCAACTTCATTTCAAATTCAAATCAAAATTGAATTTTCCAATATAAATTCGTTTTAAATTCATTTCAAATTGATTTCAATTCAAATCGATTTTAATTCGATTTGAATTCATTTTCTTTTCAATTCAATTCAATTCGAATCCGTTTTATATTCAATTCAATTCGAATCCGTTTTATATTCAATTCAATTCGAATCCGTTTTATATTCAATTCAATTCGAATTTGTTTTACATTCAATTCAATTCGAATTCTTTTTATATTCAATTCAATTCGAATTCATTTTATATTCAATTCAATTCAGCCTAATTCGAATTTCAATTCTATTCCGTTTCAATTCGAATTCATTTCTATTCAATTTCAATTCTATTCAATTTCAATTCGAATTCATTTCTATTCAAAATATCAGATTTTGAAATCACTTTCGATGTTCATTATAAAATGAATAAAATCGATATAAATATCGTTCACGTCAAAATGGCGTAAATCTAATCAACACGGCTTCATATATTCCTATTTTCAAATATTCTATTTTAAATATTTCCTTTTCAAATATTTCTATTCAAATATTTCTTTTTCAACTATTTCTATTCAAATATTTCTTTTTCAAAACTGGAATGAGGCCCAATCAATTACCATATAATATTAACTATATGGATTTTCTACAACACATGTATACAATAACAACGATGAATAATCAACCATCGTCCAAAGTGCATTCTACACTATATAAGCATCAAATATAAATATTCAATGTTTATAACAGTCTGTCAATCAATCGATCGACATACAACTAGTTATTGGGATTAGTGTATGTCATATATCACCCCAATACCCATGCAGGGTTTTCAAACAATCAAAGAAAGTTTTTCTTTGTGCAGTCGGGCGATGTGTAAAATTTATCGTCCCAATCAATATCAGTCAAATTTGTGTATATAAACAAATTGTCTGATTTGTTTATTTTTATTTCATTTCATATACACGTTAAAAATTCAATTTTTAACTATAAAATATTTTCCACTATAAAATATTTTATTTCAACTATATAAATATTTTATTTCATTTCACATCACATCACATAATCAACTACACATCAAAATCAAACAAACAAGCATACAAGCCGTCCATGGTCTGTGGACGACGGGTGTCGAGTGCTACTAAACGCCGTCTGCATCTTAGTATATATTTCAACTAGAATATTAAATTAAACGTGAGAAGTTCTCACCTCAGCTAAACCACACGCCACGACTCTTCATATGTAGGAAATCTTCATCGTTCTCCTCTTGTCACTTTCATCGTCCGCATACGCTACACATATAAAAATCGAATTTTTATCTTTAACACATATATATAAAAATCAAATTTTTATCTTCACTTCGTTATAAAAATTATACTGCTCTTCTCCTAATAAAGATTATATTTTTATTACTCTACATGAATAAAAATCATATTTTTAATATGCCACTAGTATAAAAATTATATTTTTAACCTTTCTATATTATAAAAATTATATTTTTAACCTTTCTATATTATAAAAATTATATTTTTAACCTCATAAAAATCGTATATTTTTCAGTTTTAAAGATCATATATTTTCAATGCAAAGAAATCATACTTTTATACAATGATATGATTTAAAAATCATATTTTTACTCACCTAAATAAATAAAACAATAAACTAAATAAATAGAAAGGCTCACCGGCGCGTCGGAGGCTGAAGGTGGAATGTCAGGGAGTGGTCGGTGGCTCAGCAAGGTGCAGCGGGGTCTTTGGCTTCAGCAAGGCAGAGCAGTGGGCCAAGGGGAGTGCTGGGTTTTCGTGGTGCGCATGTCGAGAGAGGGGGCGATCAATTGGAGAAGGGGAGGAAGAAAGAGGGACTGCGGAGGAAGGGGGGTCTCGCGGTGGTCAGCGCCGCTAGAGGGGCAACGTGGGCGGCGGTGCTGCTGCGATGGGGGTGCGCGGTGGATGATGGCTTGGGGGGTAGCGACGGTGAGCGGCGGCGCCGCCTTGGGGGGGGGGGGGTTGCGCGATTCGTTCTGCCCCCTTTTTTTTCAACTGTTGAAATGAAATCGAGAGAGGGGGGTATATGAAAATTTTATATATATAATTAATATTTTAAATTATTTTATCTCCTCAAAAGCGGCTTTCTAACACGAACTCGAAATCCAACCCGTCGACTGTCGCCCATAGCTAATTACCCCCATTCCGAACACGGTGGGATATGTATCGTAGGCCAATTCGACCATTACGATTAGTTTCCATTGGATTTAAAATATAAATCTTTATATATTCAAATTAAACGCACTTTTCAACTTACCGGGGCCACATACTAACTTGAAAAATTCCAAAAAAATATTTTCTAGCTTCGTATTGACAATACGGTCCTAACGAAACTAATTTCGTCGAATTCTGAGACCGTTCGAAAAATGGCCATTTTCCAGTTGATTAAAATCAACTAAAACTGGTCAAACGCGTTTTCCTTTGCCACGCTTACATATTGAATCGAAAAATTTTGAAATTTTAAACCTAGCAATAATTTGACATCACGGATCCAACAAAAGTGGTTTCGTCGAAATCCGAGGTCATTTGCAAAATGGCCATTTTTAAGGGCCTGAATTTCATAGCGACTATTCAGAATTTTCAACTAGACATATCTTTTGATTCCCGCTATGAAAATTAAATTTTTCGGATTCATTGGAAAGATATTCTCAATTAGATTCGAATATTTTTGGTTTCACTAAAATCCGGGTTATTTTTCACCCGGTACATTCATTTGAATTTTGAAATCGAATTATCGAACTACCGTGCCATTTTCAATTCCTTTTATATATATAAATAAATATTTATATTCTAACGACGATCTATATAATATATACGTTCGAATTCTATTCAAAATAAATTTCCCGTCGGTTTTATTTGAAATAATTCATTTTAAATATTTAAACTTCGCTAAAATTTCCATTTTTTTTTTTAAATTGGCTCGGATTTTCGGGTTATTACAACAAGAAATCCCTTCCTAGAACTAAACCATATCCCACAAAACCCAGAACGTACGCGTCGCAATCAAACTCAACGCCTAACATAGATATCCTCAAACCCTGACATATCACAGACCGATGAGCCGTAACCCCTATGGGGTTTGAGGCAATAACGGGATTAGAAACAAGACTAGTATTAAGGTATAGAGACTCAACCATAGAATCAGAAATAAAAGAATGAGAAATGCCAGAATAAAAAAGAGTTATAACTGGATAATCAGAAAGGGAAATAAAAACCTTCTACATAAACTTTCCTACCTCTGTCTGGTTTATTGGCTTCAATATCATTCACCTGCCCTCCAGAATATCCTGCCCTTTTCCCCTGTCCTTGTTTCTTCGGGCAGTCTCTAGCAAAGTGTCCCATTTCACCACAATTAAAGTAAGCGCCCTTCCTTTTTCTGTAATCCTTGTTCAGATGACTCAAGCTCCCACAAGTAAAGCACTTTTTCTCCTTCTTATTCTCAGGCTTTTCATCCTTCTTTTGTGTTTCCTTCTTGGGACACACTTTCTTGTTTTGTGCATCATCAGTCTTAATTTATTTCCTCTCATCATTACCATCCTCGTGCATCTAGGCCACGTCAACAAGTCTTTCGAAAGTTGCTCCTATCGTACAGAAATCATTGTAAAGCTTTTAAAAAGATTAGCCGCTGGTGATACTACCACGGCTACTGATGGAAGTTGGGCTCTATATTGCGCTTCAGCCGATGCCGTAGTCTCAACATGCCTATGGAACCATGCCACAATGGGGACGCTCCTCAGAAAGCAAGGAGCCCTAGATACTCAGAAAAGAAAGAAACAGGGACTCCAACAGAGAATCGAAAAGATATTTTATTTGGCTTTAGGGAATATGTTTTTCAAAAACAGACTTTTCCTTTAGAAAATACTTCATTTTGAAAATAAAAATCAAAACCTTTATCTGATCTTATAACATTAAGCTCAGATACCAAGTGCGACACCCCACGTCCGTTAATGTCACTCACTAAGGGAATGCATTAAGTTTCGTGTGGAGCGTTATAAGTAAACAAAACAGAATTTCACAAGACAAATACATAAAATGGTACTAAAAACTTTTAAATTTCATTGCAGCAGAAACATCGTGGAAATAAGTTTTGTTACAACTTCAAACCAGAGTATTAAAACCAAGTACACAAAATATCGGTCTTGTACAAAAGCCATCAGAGTACATAAACATAAAATCATAATCCGCATAGATAGCCATAATAGAGTAGGCATGAAAGCAAAGAGATACATTGAAGCTGATCCAGATCCAAGCAAAAACAAAAGACAGAGAAAGTCCTAATCACTAAGCGTTCCCACCCTGAGAACCTAGGTGGGAAAGGAAAGAAAAGAGGCAAAACAAACTGGGTCAGGCATAAAGCCTGTTGAGTCCAATGACTTTTAGCATAAAAACAGATAATATCATCATGCCTTGTAAATAAAACTAAATAAGAGATAACAGTGACAGAAATAACAAATATGAGTAGGATGAAGAGAACAGAACAGAATAATATAGACTAAGCTATGCTTCTTACTTACTTTCATTTCCCTACACCAATACTAGTATATCAGATTTGGGTTTTACCCTAATGTCTAAACAGAAACAGAAGCAGAACCACAGAAACAGAATGTTAGCGATGGGCCTTTACCACCCCAACAGAAACAGACAGAACTAGATGTGATCCCTATAAAGACAGAATATTTGAATTAGGTGTACACTAGTGACGGGCCTTTACCATTCCAACAGAATTAGGTGTTACCCAAATGTCTTAACAGAACAGAAAGAGAAACAGAAACAGAATCAGAAACAGAATGATCCCCATAGAAACATGATGTAGAATTAGGTGTACACTAATGATGGGCCTTTACCACCCCAACAGACGGTACCACACAGAAACAGACAGGTGTTACCACCCCAACGGAAACAGGCGGTACCTCAACAGAAACAGACAGAACTAGGTGTACCCTAAATTCTACCCCAAGCGATCGGCTTCCTAATACGTAGATACCCATGTTGGCCCCACAGTAGGATGTATCACTACCTAAAGTGGCAACACGATACAACCAGATTGCACAGCTTATATCCACTGGTGCCCAGCTTCTTAACCCCCCACTCTGGAATCCATGCACGCACATGACTCTGTCGAAACCTGCACTGCCACACCCTCGCTCTTTTGACCTCTTAAAATCAACTCAGTAAGCGTGCCTTGACCCCCATTTTGGGTCATCATTTGATACCAGAAAGGGTTACTGACTGATATGGGTCCCACACAACAGATGACCAAGCAAACACCCCTCCTAACCTTGTGTCCCCAGACTAACAAATTTCAGATGTACAAATTCTAGATTAACATGTTTACAAATTTCAGATTAACAAGTTTACAGATTTCAGATTAACGTGATTACAGATCCCAGATTAACCAGTTTACAAATCAGACGTACAGATTAATAGGTTTACAAATTAACAGATTTACAGATTAATAGATCAGATGTACGGATTGTCAGGTTTATAGATTTACACACTACTACAAAAGTTGGTATATTCGACACAAGTTTTATGTGGCCTTAGATCGAAAAATTGTTGCATTTTCACCTTTTTTCAAATAGGCAACACTGGGTGGGCGTGGCATCCGTGGTCGTTGCCTTAGCCCTCTAAGGCAACGCTTTAGCACATCTACTACCACGAAAGGAAAGTGTTGCATTATAGACGTAATGCAACACTATTTGTACGTAATGCAACAATATTCAGCGTTGCTTAAAAATTAATTAGATCATGGGTACCAGGTCTTGATAGCGGCGGCCACGTCAGCTTTCCATGTCAGCTGCGTACGTGTCACACGACACGTCAGATCTCTACGTTAGCCGCACATGTGTCACATGCCACGTCAGCTATGGCGTTTACGTGCCACGTGGACTTACTACTATTTTATGTAATGCAACACCACTGTATTATGGAATGCGACACCATTATCTTGAAATACAACATCAGGAAAAAAGCAAATGCAACAGTAAAAGATGGCAAATACAACGCTTTAATTATAAATTTTGCAATATCTGTTTTGTACATAGAAGAAACACATCCGTTACATTCATCATCACATTCAAACCTTCAATACCTACCACCTTCAATACATACGATCAAATACGCAATTCAAGCTTTAAATATATAACACATACGATCAAATACATAATTTAAAAGTAGCAAAAGTGCCAACACGTACCACCTTCAATACAAGTGCCAACAAATTCGATCAGTGTGCATTCTACAAAGTAGCAATGCCATGAACCAGAAACTGTACCTCTCTGTGTCATTTCAGGTCCTCCACTTGCCGGTTGTATCTTTCCTCCTCATTTCAGATCCTGCAATTTGAATTTACAATTTATTTGATAAGTGCTTATGTGTTGTGTGCATGCATTTGTGCATTTGGCCATCTATTTAACTTATAAATCTGAGTGAGTTACGCATACAATTATAATAGTTGACCAATCAGCTTGGTCACTACGTGCCACCTCAGAAATAGAATTGAGTATGCTTCGTCTTTTGTGCAAGCATTTCCAGTTCACATATCTGCCTGACACCATCCATCGGGTCCATCACACATCCTTTCAAGCGTCAGAACATCATCTCCTCCATATCCCCTACACCCCAATCTTCAAAAATTTAAAAAGAAATAAAACAATAGAGGACTTGTCTCTATACATCGCAGCCACTGTTCCTAAGGGACATTGGAATTTCAAACTTGTGCAATACGCTCTTAAGGGGGCTCTCAATCATAATTTGTGGCCTTTACGTATAATACCAAACAAATCTTTTCTGATATCATGCCCATCATATAGTATGCGTGATCATGCCCTAGTGTTGAAAGTTTTTACAAAACCTGGTGGTGCTATTTACCTGCAACCATGGTCTGATGAAGAATTTGAGCCCTCACCAGCGTTAGAAGTGGAATCATGAGCTAAAGTTGATGGCTTTCCCGAGTTCCTAAAGAGTAATGTTCCTACTGTTGAAGAAGTGATGAAGCCAATGGGACGGGTGCTTGTAATTGATGACTGCTACTGGTCTCAGTATGAACATACATCATTCTACCTGAAAATGCAAGGTATTGGCAATATCAATACTTTTGCTGCTCAAATAATTAACAAGGTTTACTTCATTAAGGTTCAGCGTTGTACCCATGCTCATCTTGGGACAAGGCCTGAACTTCTGTTTGTGAGCAACAGGGAGGAAGAGGTGGTTCCATGTTTGCATCAATACAGATGGGAATGGGAAATGGATTCAGATGAAAGATTTAATGCAATGATACAAGAAGCTGCTGAGCTACCCCCTTGCTAAGCTTATTTCAGGAAGCCGCCCATGACATACATGTTGATAACCAAGGCCCAATGAACCAGAGGACAATGGGTAGATATAGAAGTTGATTAGGAATTTTACTGGCCAAACTACCTCACCCATTGTCCTGATGTTGCGGGTCCATCACATGCTGCGGGTCCATCACATGCTGCGGGTCCATCACATGCGGCTGCTCACTTCAGATCGGCTCTCCCACAGCCGCACAGCCCTAACGAATCAGTTTGAAGTTCCACAGCCCTGCAACCCTGATCTGGTATGAATTGATGGTACTATAATGTCATTTTTTGGAAGTGTATGTATTAAGTTAACTTTGTGATACTTTTGGATGTGGATGTGTATGTTATTTTTTGGATGTGTATGTTATGAACTGATCGATGCTGCCTTATGATACTTGTGCGTACGTGTATACTTGTGCGTGTATGGTATGAACTGATCGATGCTGCCGTATGATACTTGTGCGTGTGTGTATACTTGTGCGTGTATTGTATGGACTGATGCTGCCTTATGATACTTGTGCATGCGTGTTAGATACGGGTATTTGTATCACAAAACCGCAATGCGTACACACCACAGTGCATACACACCGCAGTGCTACACATATATTTGTATGAACTTTATGGTACAAACACACTACAGTGCGACACATGTATTTGTATCACAAAACCTCAAGCATACAGTTGTATGTCATTTTTTGGATGTGTATGATATGAACTGATGCAAAACTGAGCATATATTTCCAAAATCGAAGCATTGAAATTGGTAGTTTCCAAAATCAAATGGAAAATACCAATGCATGTTAGATACGGGTGAATGACTCGTTCAGATTGGGAAATTGGTAGCCTTAAGCACACCGCAGTGCAAACACACCGCATTGCTACACATGTATCTGTATCACAAAACCTCAAGCATACAATTATATGTCATTGTAAATGAACGCAAAGTGCAAATCAATTTCGACGGTAAATTCCCCATTCCTTAACTAGCTCAACCTCTATAATAAACCAATGTCTTTTTCATGCCAATAGCCCGGTCCTCATGGCCCAAAAAGGTACCACTCAGTTAGGTGAAACCTAAATCCTCGTAGAAAACTCAAATCAATGGTCAAAGTGCCTTATGATACTTGTGCGTGTATACTTTTGCGTGCGTGTATACTTGTGCATGCCTTCAGATGCTGCCTTATGATACTTGTGCGTATAAACTTGTGCGTGTGTGTATACTTGTGTGTGTATACTTATGATATTTGAGCAAGTATACTTATGATACTTGTGCGTGTATACTTGTGTGTATGCTTATGATACTTGTGCGTGTATACTTGTACGTGCGTGTACACTTGTGCGTGTATGCTTCTGCGTGTATACTTGCGCGTGCATGTATACTTGTGCGTGTATGCACTGCGTGTATAGTTGTGCGTGTATCACAAAACTCAGTGCATACCTATCGCAGTGCATACACACTGCAGTGCAAACACACCGCAGTGCAAACCTCAAGCATACAATTGTATGTCATTTTTTGGATGTGTATGGTATGAATTGATGCGCTGCGGTGCCTTATGATACGGGTGAACGACTCGTCCGGATCGGGAAATTGGTAGCCTCAAGCACACCGAAGTGCAAATACACCGCATTGCTACACATGTATCTGTATCACAAAATCTCAAGCATACAATTATATGATAATGTAAATGAACACAAAGTGCAAATCAATTTCAATTTTTAAGTCCCCGTTCCTTAACTAGTTCGACTCTATAACAAACCAATGTCTTTTTCATGCCAATAGCCCAGTTCTCATGGTTCATTGCTGGGTATAATTTTCGAATAAACCTCAGCATAATCCCAAATCCTAAATCAATGGTCAAAGTGCAACTAATTACTTATAATCTAATCTTTCACCGACTAATCACTCATAAGCGAACGGGTTTTCCTAAGTTTGGGATGTCCAAGCAACTAATTACTCATAAGCGAATGGGCTTTCCAAAATGTAACAAATGAACTACTTACTAATTACTCATAATCCAATCTATAATAAGCGCAACTAATTCACAGTGCTATACTAACTGAACCTGAGGGAAAAACTGGCGAAGTCAATGCCTGAGCAATCATAGCTAGAAAGCGTTTCAAAGCTTCAACCTTTTTGGAATAGAATTTGCTATCGAGAAGAGGAGCGATACTGACGTGAATTTAGGTTTAAATTTTTGTCAATAGTAAAAAGGGGGAAAACGATTAGATGATAGAGAAGAAAACGATTTTGTGAAGGGAGAAGATCGCGCCAAAATTTCGTCAAATGAATGCAATGATGTGGCTATCAATGATTGGATGATGGCTAACGTTAAGATCATTAGACCCGCAGATGGTTTGAACCGTTGGATTAATCTGGCATCTATGGTTGGGGTTTTAATATATTGATAACGGGGATCGCTGAGCTGGATTATATATACGTAATCGCACGCTTTTAACTGGTGTTGCACGTCAAAACACTAGAATTCCCACCGCAACAATGCATTCATGTATAATACAACAACATAGGAATATTATTGCAGAAGATCAAAGAAAACATAGCTTTCGCCACACTTTTCATGCAGCGCACACAATTAGTGTCTAATATACCCATTTTTGTAGTAGTGACAGATCAGATATACAGATTTACAGACTTAAAATTAACATGTTTCACCGAATCTTGCATTAAGCCTACATGTTTAAAGATTAACATATCAGATGTACAGATTTAGCAGGTTTAACAAATACAGCAGGTTTAACGGATTCAACATATACAATAGGTTAAGTTTCTCGGGCCATATAACCCACCCCCATCAGTTTATCAAGATTAACTTAACCCCTCCCACTTATTTAAGCAAGTTTACTTAACCCCTACTCAATTTAACTTGTTCGTGTAACCCCTACAGATTCAATTAGGTTAAGTATTCCAAGTTGACAAATTATTATCGTTTCTGGTTAATGCACCAGACCTCTCACACTAGATTTACGACTTGTGGATGCTGGATATGCCGGGCGGTTCCGGGTAGACTTCTACCACATGTGTAATCTAACCTTGTGCCTAGATGCGGTCATAGTTTTAGGCATATTCATCCCTATTCAATTATCCTTTTCAATTACAATACTCAGTTTTCAATAGATTCCAACAGATTAGTCGTTTTAACATATTAAACACCTCCGCAAGTTACAGCAGATTACTCGCAGTTCCATTATCATGTTCAACTAAATCATAAATTAAGCCTACAGATTTATATACCCCAAATTACAGTCATAATTCGCAATATAACATTTTCTTCGTGTTTTAGTCAATTTGTACAGTATAGGTTGTGCCCAAAAACCCCCAGTCATATATTATTATGCACAATATACCCCTTCTTTCAAGTCACAAATTATCATATATAGTATGCCCCAAATTTAAGTCTTATATCACAACATGTGTTATGCCCCCAAATCCCAAATCATATTTTCCCATACACTTTACGCCCAAAATTAATCTTTCCCAACGATTCCCAATTCCATGCATTCGCATATTCCAGCGTTAGGCCTAGGCTCGAAGGTAGCCTGGCTATAAAACTAAAAAGGGAAAAAAGAGGGAGAGAATAGAAACAAAACAGGCATAACAATGAATCAAGTATGTAATGACAGAAATAGGCATGTAAGAACAGATCTGATGAACAGAAATAGGCATATAAGAACAGATCTGATGAACTGAATTAGGCATGGTCTCAGATTCAGGTTTATTAACATGTCAGGATTATAATTAAAGTTTAGATCTAAAAGTAACATGAACTCACAGAGTTGGATTCTTAGAGAAAAGAATTAGGGTTTATTGTAGCAGATCTAATCTTTGAACGCCACTATTCTGATTTGTCTTGGTGGAGAAGAAAGGCTATATTAAATTATTTTAGAGCAGCATGGTATCGCCATAGTTTAGTGTGGAGAAAATAATGAGTTTAGGGTTCTTTATATAGCCTATGGGTCATGAACAAAACCAAAAAAACAGTCCAGATTCAAAAAAATCAATACTGCCCAGATCTGCAATAGGGGGTCGACACCCCTCTAGGGGGGTTGAAACCCATGTCGAAACCCCTCTAGGGTGGTTAACACCCATGTCGACACCCCTTAAGGGGGGTCGAAACCCCTGGGCGGGATTTTTCCCGCTCATTGTTTTTTACTGATTTTGAAATTCAATTTGTTTATTAATTAATTCTGCTTAATCTTGAAATCTTCTAAGCATCATAACTTTTTCATACGACATCCGTTTTACATAAACTCGGACTCTGTCCCAAGTAGAATTCCGAGACGAACGCAATGGCATAGCTTGTTTAACTTAATTCCCCCTTTAAAAATTAAGTATTCTTTAATTTGTCATTTTAATGTTTTCTAAAATTACGGGGTGTTACAGATAGTAAGATTAGGCGTACCCCTGACCCCTAATAACTATCTAAGCGACCGGCTCCCTAAACCCGAATATCCTTTGTCCGTCCCACAATAGGGTGTATCACTACATACCTGGCAACCTCCCCCCACAATAAATATTTGCAGGTGTCGACGTCTTATGTTCCCCGACCGGACCCATGTACGCTCATGAATCCGCCAGAACGCGCCACTAACATCCTCATCCCTTTTGAACCACTTACTACACAGTTCAGTGAAGTGTGCCCTGACCTCTACCTAGTGCGAGGCCCTACCAGACTGATACACCTCAAGGGACACTAATTAATATGGGTTCCACACACAACTGACACAAGCCACCCCCTAGGCTTTCGTCCCCACTAGGTTTTCTCCGAGTCTCCCCCTTGATACAATTAAACTATAGAATCATTAGCTTATTAATTAATCAAATTTAACTTAGCAGGTTTAAGTTAATTAATAAGCCCGGTTGTCGAATACAACCCCTTTCCCAACCACCTGCCTAGATGTCCCTTCCATATATAAGTGATTCAAATTTATATTACATCTGGTACTTTACCGAACATGTTTTACTTAATCCTTCCAGTTAAGTTTATTCCATATTAACATTTTCATATTCCTCTAAGTTACAGTCTTAGGTTTCCACATAAGTGATATGCCCCATATTTTCTTTTTTTTTATGAATATGTCCATTTATCCCAATTTATACGCGCTCTCTAATCGGTATGGCCTAGGCTGGCTTAGCCTAGGCTTGGCGTAAAATAAAAAGGGATCAAAGAAGGAGAAAATAGAAACTGAACAAGCATATGCATATAATCAAGACTGTAATCATACTAAACAACAAGATTAAGATAACATGTAATACTTGCATAGATCAGGTTTAACAATGACACCACACATCCATTAATGTCACTCACTAAGGAATGCATTAACTTCAGTGAAGCGTTATAGGTAAAAGAAACAGATATATTACAAGACAGATAATTTAAAATAGCGTAATGAAAAGAGAACTTCATCACATTGATAAAAACAGCGTGGTCCAAGTAACTTTTACACAAAATGTCTGAAAACACCAATAATCATTACATCAAAACCTCTATCTTGTTTAATAGCATCAAAATACGTAGAGAAGCATAAAAAGCATAGTAGAACATAATTCCACAATAAAGCGTAGCCATAGCCATAGCAGAAAGAGAATGTGAAACCAAGCAATACATCTATCAACTTCAAGCTGGAAGAAAGAGAAATTCGAACTAAGCTGGAGTATTTCCTCCCTGATAACCTGGGGGGAACGGAAGAAAAGAAGAGGAAACAAAACGGGTCATACATAAAGCCTGGTGTGTCCAGTGACTTTTCGCATGTAAACAGTAAAAGCATCATGACAAGAATAAACTGGATACAAGATATAACCATGACATAAGACATAAAAAGTTAAACATGATAAGCATAAGGACAATGCTTAGTGCGCTTGAACTCCCTCTCTCTACTTTACTGGTTCTCTGATTTTCTATTTCTCTACACCACCTACTAGTATCCCTTATGTCTTATAACAAGATGATCACAATCCCGCAAATGGTAGCCCTCAAGCACACATCTAGTAAGAGGTTTCCACCCCATACAATCACAGGTAGCCTACTTTCCCCTAAAGAAACTAGATGTACCCACACTACTCCTAATCGACCGGCTTCCTAACTCATAGATACATGTGCTGGCCCCACCATATGGTGTATCACTCCCTATACGGCAACCCTGATACAACTAGACTGCACAACTTTATATCTACTGATCCACAGTGGCTAAATCTTCCACTCCTAAATCCAGGCATGCGCACGATTCTGCCAGAACCTGCACAACTAAATCTCCGTCTCTTTTGACCACTTATAACCAGCCCAATAAGCATGCCCCAACCCTGCCTAGCTCAGGGTGTCCTGTTTGAAACCTATATGGGTTACTGACTGAAAAGGGTTCGTACCATTACTAGGGTTTTCACAGGGTTCGCCCGTCTTTTGCATAACCCCCCCTCATATTGGTTAAATGTTGTCTATCTACCCAAGTTGACTTAACCCCATCCACCTATTCAATCAACATGTCATATTGGTTAAGTTTGCCTACCCACCCAAGTTGACTTAACCCCAATTCACTTATTCAATCAACATGTTATATTGGTTAAGTTTGTCTTCTTACACTGGTTAACTTAACCCCATCCACTTAGCATATTTATGCATTACATCGTGTTCATCTTAATCAACATTAGTTATTTATTAATGCACAGACCTCTCACATTAAGTCGACTACTTGTGGCCGCTGGATATGCCAGGCGGTTCCGGGCAGACTTCTACCACAAGCTAGACTTAACCTCATGTCTAAGCATCTGTAGTTATGCCTACGACCTCTCACATTAGACCTATTACTTGCGGTTGCTGGTTACGCCGAGCGGTTTCAGGCAGACTTCTACCATAAGCTCATTCTAACCTGGGGTCTTGGCATATTCATCGTTAGCCAATAGTTCATTTATAGTTCATGAACAACTTTAAGGTTCTAGGTTACTATATGCCAATTACCCCCAAAAATCCCCAGTATGAGTTATTCCTATAATCCCCAACAGTAGTTATGCCCCAAAATTCTCAATTTCAAGTTATGCCCAAAGTCCAATGTAAGTTATAACCAAAATTACCCCAAAATAGATTATGCCCAAATTTCCCAATATTCCCCGTATTCCACTCGCATGTTCGTTTCTAAGAGACTTGGCCTAAGCTCGAAGTTAGCCTAGGTTCATAAAAATAAAAAGGGAAGGAAGAAGGGAAGAGAACAAGAACATGCATAATAAAATAGGCATATAACGATAGAACTGATAAAAATGACAACATGGGCATATAAGTATTATGAATCTGATGTATAGGCAAAGGTAGATCTGATAAGATTCAATTTATTGTCAGGCATTGTCTTAGATCCATTTTATAACATGTCAAGATTACAAATTAGTTATTTAGATCTAAAAATAACTAAACTCACATAGATTGTATTTACAAAAGAGAATTAGGCGTTGTTGTTGCAGATCTGATCTTAGCACAATCCTACTTTGATTTGTTGGAGAAGAAAAGGCTAACTTAATTTGTCTTAGAGTAGCAGCATGGCATCGCCATAGTTTTAGGTGAAGAAAGGAATAAAAATGGGGTTCTTTATATAGCCTAGGATCCATGAATCAAGATAAGAAAAGAGTCTACGTTCAAAACAATTGATCTCGCCCAGATCTGCTCGGGGGTGTCGACGCCACTTCATGGGTGTCGACACCTATGTCGACACCTTTAAGGGGGGGGGTCGACACCTTACCTAATTTTACCGCTGTATGTTTTCGTTTTAAATTCGAATTTGAATTATCAATTTATTTAATTTAATTCTACTTTTTCCTAAAATATTCTAAGCTTCATAACTTCTTCATACGATATCCGTTTTATGCAAACTCGAAATCTATCCAAAGCAGAATTCCAAGACGAACGTAATGGCGCAGCCAATTTTACTTAATTCCCTCATTAAAATTTAAGTATTCTTTAATTTATCTTATTTGTGTTTTTCTAAAATTTACTGGGTGTTACATTCTCCCCCACTTAAAGGATGTCATCCTCAAAATCTCCAAGTTAAGAAGAATGTATGTCCTATCATCCAACATCCATCTACTCATCCATCATCCACAAGCATCCATTGTCGTTAAAGGATTTGTAATGTTGTATGACCATATGCAAAGGTGTGTGTATATGGCCGTCAACTAATGCAAAAGATCAGTCGGTCCACTAATTCAGTTGACCTCCTTAATGCAACATATGTTAGTGTCATGAGTCCAATATGTATGCAATAAGTCCTAATTATGTAAATACTATATGTGTGCACAATCATTCACCCAAATGTTGCATCCGTGTGATAATACTTTCAATTACATCCATAAAACAAGAGTATGCACACACATCCATATGCAATATGAGAGTGATTGAGCCGATCTAGTGCCTAAAGTGTGTGTATATGCGTCCATGAGCAACCACTTGCAAACACTTGCATCCACTTTCAACCATCAATCATAACATATCTCAAACACATGTTTACATCTAGTGGCTTCTACCAAAGGATCGAAGATATGTCCGAAAGGATATACTTAAAAGATAGAAATAAGTATGCATAAAATCTTTTACGAAAAAGAAGTTAAGGATATACCCTCAAAAAGAAAAGGGTATGATGCGCGTATCTTGTCTTCAGTCTCCCAAGTCGCATATTCTTGAGCATCACTCCACTGAACCTTTACCAACTTGATTTCACGGTTGCGTAGCTTCTTAACCTCTGTTTCCAAAATGCGTGTAGGAACCCCCGTCTCACTTTTGCCTCTCGTTCCACTTCTACTTCCTCAAGTATACTCGGCCCGACGACTTTTGCGGCCTCATGCAAACACTTCCGTAGATGAGAAACGTGCAAAACATCACGAACACCAGCCAATCTTTCAGGTAACTTCACTCTATAATCCATCTGTCCAATCCTTTCTATTATAGGAAATGTCCCTACGAACCTTGGTGCCAATTTCCCTACAGATTCAAAACGAACCACATTCTTCAAAGGTGAAATTTAAGGAAAATCATGTCTCCGACCTCAAACTCAAGATCGGTCCTTTCTCTTATCTGCCTAGGACTTCTGTCTATTCTAAGCCATCTTCTTGCATCTTCGAATTAGGTCTACCTTTTCTGAGGTTTCTCTGATCATCTCAGGCCCTATCAAAAGCTTATCTATAGATACCTACCAACAAGTTGGTGACCTACAAGGTCGTCCATATAATTCCTCAAAAGGTGCCATACTATTACTAGCTTGATAACTGTTGTTGTAGGTGAACTGTACAAAAGGAAAATGCTCTTTCCATGTCCCTCCAAAATCTAGGATACAGAGACTTAAAAGGTCTTCAAGAACTCTGCTCACCCTTTCTGTCTGCCCATTCGCCTGAGGGAGATAAGCGGTGCTCAAACATAACTGCATACCCACTGCTTCTTATAAGCTCTTCCAAAACTCACTAGTAAATATCGAATCAAGATCACTCACTATACTAGAGGGTATCCCATGTATACAAACTATCTTTCTAAGATAAACTGACGCCAACCATGATGCAGTCCTTTTACTCTTAACGGGAATGAAGTGAGAACTTTTAGTAAGCTTGTCAACCACTACCCAAATACTAGTATTGCCTTTTCTTGATCTAGGCAACTCATCTATGAAGTCCATAGAAACACTTTCCCACTTCCACTGTGGAACCTCTAAAGGATGAATCAAACCACCGGGCTTCTTTTGCTCAGCTTTGACTTGCTGGCAAACCGGACACTTAGAAACAAACTCTGTTACATCTTTCTTCATTCCAGCCCAAAATAAAACCCTTTTCATTTCCTTATACATTTTTATCTCCACCGGGATGTATGGTCATCTTATTATGTTGTGCTTCTTCAAGGACCGTCTTCACTAAATCCCTTAACCGTGGGACACAAAGCCTCCTGTCACGCCGTAACCATCCTTTATCATCTGTGGAGTATCTACCAAGTTGACTAGAAGTCTCACCTCTACTCAGCTTGTCCATCACATCAACTATCTGAGGGTCCTCTCGTTGCGAAGTCCCCATCCGATCCAAAAGCTTAGGCCGCACTTCAAGTGATGCCAACAAACCAGGTACGAACTCGAAAGAGGGTCTAAAATCAAAGTTCAATGCGTACTCCAAACTTTGCCTTTCCACATAACGAGGATTTAAGGTCAACCTTTGTCTACTTAAGGCATCTGCTACCACATTATCCTTGCTTGGGGTATAAGCAATCTCAAAGTCATATGAGGCTAGAAACTCCATCCATCTCTGTTGCCTCAAATTTAAATCCTTTTGTGAGAATAAATACTTTAAGGATATATGATCAGTATACAACTCAAACTTTTCTCTAAGAAAATAATGGAGCCAAGACTTAAGAGCAAACACTATGGTGGCTAATTCCAAATCATGGGTAGGATTGTTTTTCTTATGAAATTTTAACTGTCTTACACCATAACATACTTCCTTCCCTTCTTGCATCAAAACAACGCCTAGTCCCATACTGCATGCATCCGTGTATACTGTAAACATCTTGTTCCCATCGGGCAACGTCAAAACTGGGGTTGTTATCAGAGGCCTCTTTAATCACTGAAAAACAACGTCATAGTCAATATCCCAAGAAAAGGTTAGATTCTTCTTTGTCAATCTGGTAAGTGGGGCTGATATCTTTGCAAAGTCCTTGATGAACTTTCTATAATAGCCCGCTGAACCAAGAAAACTTCTTACTTCCGTTGCATTCCTTGGGACCTTCCATTCTTGCATCGCAACCACTTTTGCGGGGTCTACCACTATCCTTCTTTGGACACCACATGTCCTATAAACCTCAACTCTTTTCTCCAAAAATGACATTTGGAGAGCTTTACTTTAAGCTGATGTGCTCGAAGAGTATCCAAAACTTCCCTTGAATGTAAGGCATGCCCTTCCTCGCTCTTCGAGAAAATCAAGATATCATTCACAAAGACCACAACAAACTTATTAAGAAACTCCGGAAACACCATACTCATCAAGTCAACAAAATAGGCGGGTGCATTCGTCAAACCAAAAGGCATGACGAGCCACTCAAAGAAACCATCTGGAGTCCTAAAAGCAGTCTTATCTATACTATCCTCAGCTACTCTTAGTTGATGAAACCCTATGGCCAAATCTAACTGGGAGCAAACATATGTACCAACAAGCTAGTCAAACAAATCATCTATCCTCGGAAGTGGGTGTCTTTTTTTTCTTTGTCATCTTGTTCAACTCTCTATAATCCACATACAAGCGAAGCGAACAATCTGCCTTGGTTACGAACACCACTGGAGCACTCCATTCAAAAATGCTTCGCCTAATAAACCCTTTCTCAAGTAGCTCCCATACTTGTTTACTGAGCTCCTTCCTCTCCCTTCGAGCCACGTGTCGTACATGTAATGCAACTGGCTTTGCACTATCAACCAAATATATGCGAAAATCTATCTTGTGCTTCGGGGGTAAACTCCTAACCTCCTCAAAAACATCAGAATACTCACGGACTACTCAAAAAAATTGCAAATCATCGGTAGATGCATCAAGATATTCTAGGTAGCTAAGCATAACAGAACCCTTAGGGTCACACGAGATCTCGAGGGTATTACCAAGGCAAGTCAAAAGTCTTACTACCCTCCTTTCACAATCGAGGATGGCACCATTCCTGGCTAGCCAATCCATTCCTAGAATCAACCCATAGCCCATGAAACCAAGTACGTAGGCATTGCACCCAAACTCAACGCCCAATATAGATGTTCTCAAATCCCGACAAACCATAGACAAATGAGCTGAACCCCCCAATAGGATTTGAGAAAACAATGGGATCCTCAACCATACTAGTATTAAGGTGCAGAGACTTAACTAAAGAAGCAAATATAAATGACTGAGAAGCGCCAGAGTCAAAAAGAGTTCTAACATGATGATAAAAAGGAAAACTATACTTTCAGCAGAAACTTTCCTATCTCTTTAAGGTACACTAACCATGAGAGTATACACTTGCCCTCCAGAAGATCATGTCCTTTGTCCTTGCCCTCGCCCTAGCCCTTGCCTCTTCGGGCTATCCTTGATAAGATGTCCTGCTTCTCCGCACTGATAACAACCAGTCTTCTTTTTCTTCTTCCTATAGTCTTTGGCTATATTTGTAACACACCGTAATTTCCAAGGATTAATAAAAGGATAAATTAAAGAATACTTAAATTTTTGAGGGAATTAAGTAAAACGGGCTGTGACATTGCGTTCGTATCGGAATTCTACTTGGGATAAAGTCCGAGTTTGCATAAAACGGATACCGTATGAAGAAGTTATGGAACTTAGAAGATTACATGAAAAAGCAGAATTAAATAAATAAAATAATAAAAATCAAAATTCGAATTCAAACGTAAAAAACGCCGCAGGAAATGTAAGTAGGGTGTCGACCCCTCCCCTACAGTTGTCGACACCCATGAAGGGGTGTCGACGCCCCCGAGCAGATCTGGGCGATATTAATCATTTTCAACGTGGACAGCTTTCTTCTCTTGATTCATGAACCCTAGGCAATATAAAGGACCCTATTTTCATTCTTTTATTCACCTAAAACTATGGAGACGCCATGCTGCTGCTCTAAGACAAATTAATCTAGCCTTCTCTTCTCCAACAAATCAAAGAAGGATTGCGCAACGATCAGATCTGCTACAACAATGCCTAATTCTCTTTTCTAAGAATCCAATCTCTGTGAGTTTAGTTATTTTTAGATCTAAATAACTAATTTTAATTTTGACAAGTTATAAAATGGATTTAAGACTATGCCTAATAATAAATTGAATCCTATCAGATCTATCTATGCCTATACATCAGATTCAAGATTCTTATATACCCATGTTTTCATTGTTTCCAGTTCTATCAATTTATGTCTGTTTTATTATGCTTGTTCTTCTTGTTCTCTTTCCTTATTTCTTCCCTTTTTATTTTTATGAACCTAGGCTAACTTCGAGCCTAGGCCAAATCTCGAAGAGATATACGCGCGAATGGAATACGGGGAATGTTGGGAAAGTGGGGCATAACCTATTTTGGGATGATTTTGGATATAATTTACATTGAACTTTGGGCATAACGTGAAATTAAAATTTTTGGGTATAATTGTTGTTTGGGGATTATAGGCATATCGCATATTTGGGGTAAATTGGCATATTGTAACCTAAAATCTTAGCATGAACTGTAAATAAACTAATTGTCTAAAGATGAATATGCCTAAACCCGAGGTTAGAATGAGCTTGTGGTAGAAGTCTGCCCAGAACCGCCCGGCCTAACCAACAACCGCAAGCAACAGGTCTAATGTGAGAGGTCGAAGGCGCAATTATGTGATGCTTAGACACGAGGTTAAGTCTAGCTTATGGTAGAAGTCTTCCCGGAACTACTCGGCATATCCATTGGCCATAAGTAGTCGACCTAAAGGGAGAGGTATGTCCATTAATAGATAATTAATGTTGATCAAGGTGAACACTATGTAATGCATAATCATGCTAAGTGGGTGGGGTTAAGTTAACCTATGTAAGAAGACAAACTTAACCAATATAACATAGTGATTGAATAAGTGGGCAGGGTTAAGTCAACTTGGGCGGATAGACAAATTTAATCAGTGTAACATAGTGATTGAGTAAGTGGATGGGGTTAAGTCGACTGGGGTTGATAGACAACAATTAACATATAAGAGTAGGGTTATGCAAGATACTGGAAAGCTCTGGGAAAACCCTAGTAACAGTAGGACCCCATTTCAGTCAGTAACCAATATAGGTATCAGACAGAACACCCTGAGCTAGGCAGGGTTGGTGCACACTTACTGGGTTGAATATAAACAGTCAAAAGAGGCGGTGGTGTAGCAGTGCGGGTTCCGGTAGAATCATGAGCGTGCATGGATTCCAGAGTGGAAGATTTAGCCACTGTGCTTTAGTAGATATAAAGCTATGCAAACAGGTGGTATCGGGTTGCCACTTAGGGAGTGATACACCCTAGGGTGGGACCAGCACATGTATCTACGAGTTAGGGGGCCGATCGTTTAGAGGTAGTGTCGGTACATCTAGTATCTTTTTAGGGGCAAGTAGGCTACCTGTGGATTATATGGGATTGGAAACCTCTTACTAGATGTGCGCCTGAGGGCTACCATTTACGGGATTGGGATCATCTTGTTATAAGACATACAGGATACTAGTGGGTGGTGCAGAGAAAGAAATAGAAAATCAGAGAAGAGGTAAAGTAGAGAGAGTTGAAGCGCATTAAGCTTTGTCCTTATGCTTGTCATGTTTACCTTTGCTTTATCTTGTTTCATGGTTATAACTTATATCCAGTTTATTTTTGTCATGTTGCTTTTACTTGTTTACATGAAAAAAGTCACTAGACTCACTAGCTTATGTCTGACCCATTTTGTTTCCTCTTCTTTTCTTCCGTTTCCCCCCAGGTTATCAAGGAGGAAATACTCTAGCTTAGTTCAGATTTCTCTTTCTTCCATCTTGAATTTGATAGATGTATTGCTTGGTTCCTCATCTCTGCTGCTATGGCTATGATTATGTTCTACTATGTTGTTTTATGCTTCTTCATGTATTTTGATGTTATGAAACAAGATAGAGGTTTTTATGTAATGGTTTTTGGTGTTTTCAGACAATTTATGTAAAAGTTAGTTGGACCACGCTGCTTTATCAATGCAATGAAGTTTTTCTTTTTATTTCGCTGTTTTGATTTATCTGTCCTGTAATATATCTATTTCCTTTACCTACAACGCTCCACTGAAGTTAATGCATTCCCATAGTGAATGACATTAATGAATGTGGGGTGTCACACTATGACCCACCAAACCACAATAATGACACTTCCTCTTATCTCAGGGTCTATTATTCTTTCCACCCTTCTTAGGTTCCACTTTTTTATTCTGTGATTCTTCCATCTTCACCTCTTTCTTTTTACCTTTGGCTTCCTCATGCAATAACACAATATCAACCAACCTTTCGAAAGTTGCGCCCATTGGAATATGGGACATAGCCAATCCATGAAATGGCTCATTCAATCCTCTAACAAACCTTAGAGCTTTATTGTGTGGAGTATTCACCAACTCCAATCCAAATCTCACCGATTGGTTGAACTTATTAACATAATCCTTAACCGACATATTTCCTTGCTTGAGCGCTAAAAACTTCTCCATTTGCAAAATCTGCTCAGCTTGCGAGAGAAACTACAACTTGAATCTTCATTTAAAATCTACTCATGCCTCTACCGGACGTCCAACATTAGTAACCTCCCACCAAAAATAAGATTCATCCTTCAGTTGCTAAATGGCCAACTGTATCCTCCTTCGATCATCAACTTCTAAGATGTCAAAAAAATCCTTTGTTTCCTTGAGCCAGTTACGAGCTTCCACAAACGTCTCAGTTCCACTAAAGGGTTTTCCGCCCATAGCACGGAAATCCTTACATATCCTGGAAAAAGCATCTACACGCGGAGAAGGAGGAGGAACAGTGGCTGCAGCCGGGGGAGGGGCGCCTGTTTGGCCTACAGCAGGTGTTGTAGCCTCCAGATACATCCATAACCATCTCGGTATCCGTATGCCCTCTGGAAGATTAAAATCCCCATATATGCTGAAACGAAAGAAAAAGAGATTCAAACAAAGAATCAAAAGATAGTGCATATGGCTTTGGGGAATATGTCTTTTAAAACAAACTTTTCTTTTGAAAAATGCTTCTTTAAAAAAATTCAAAAATGTTTTATCTGATCCGGTAACCTTCATCTCTGATACCAAACGTGACACCCCACGTCCATTAATGTCACTCACTAAGGACTGCATTAACTTTAGTGAAGCGTTATAGGTAAAAGAAACAGATATATATTACAAGATAGATAATTTAAAATAGCGGAATAAAAAGAAAACTTCATCACATTGATAAAAACAGCGTGGTCCAACTAACTTTTATAGAAAATGTCTGAAAACACCAATACTCATTACATCAAAACCTTTGTCTTGTTTCATAACATCAAAATACATAAACAATCATAAAACAACATAGTAGAACATAATTCCCCAATAAAATGTAGCCATAGTCATAGCGGAAAGAGAATGTGAAACCAAGCAATACATCTATCAACTTCAAGCTGGAAGAAAGAGAAATCCAAATGAAGCTAGAGTATTTCCTCCCTGATAACCTAGGGGTGGGGGAAATGGAAAAAAAGAAGAGGAAACAAAACGGGTCAGACATAAAGCCTTGCGAGTCCAGTGACTTTTAGCATGTAAATAAGTAAAAGCATCATGACAAGAATAAACTGGATACAAGATATAACCATGACATAAGACATAGCACGGTAAACATGATAAGCATAAGGACAAAGCTTAGTGCGCTTGAACTCTCTCTACTTTACGGCCTCTCTGATTTTCTATTTCTCTGCACCACCTACTAGTATCCCGTATGTCTTATAACAAGATGATCCCAATCCCGCAAATGGTAGCCCTTAGGTGCACATCTAGTAAGAGGTTTCCACCCTATACAATCACAGGTATCCTACTTGCCCCTAAAGACGCTAGATGTACCCACACGACCCCTAATCGATCGGGTCCCTAATTCGTAGATACATGTGCTAGTCCCACCATAGGTTGTATCACTTCCTATGCGGCAACCCCGATACAACTAGACTGCACAGCTTTATATCTACTGATGCACAATGGCTAAATATTCCACTATGAAATCCATGCACGCCTATGATTCCGCCGGAACCTACACTGCTACACCTCCGCCTCTTTTGACCGCTTATAATCAGCCCAGTAAGCGTACCCCAACGCTGCCTAGCTCAGGGTGTCCTATTTGTTACCTATATGGTTTACTGACTGAAAAGGGTTCCTACCGTTAATAGTGTTTTCCCAGGGTTCGCCCGTCTTTTGCATAACACCCCTCATATTGGTTAAGTGTTGTCTATCCACCCAAGTTGACTTAACCCCATCCACTTATTCAATCAACATGTTATATTGGTTAAGTTTGCCTATCCACCCAAGTTGACTTAACCCCAGTTTATTTATTTAATCAATATGTTATATTGGTTAAGTTTGTCTTCTTACACAGGTTAACTTAACCCCACCCACTTAGCATGTTTATGCATTACATCATGTTCATCTTGATCAACATTAATTATTTATTCATGCACAGACCTCTCACATTAAGTCGACTACTTGTGGCCATTGGATATGTCGGGCGGTTCCGAGCAGACTTCTACCACAAGCTAGACTTTACCTCGTGTCTAAGCATCATGTAGTTATGCATACGACCTCTCACATTAGACCTGTTACTTGCGGTTGCTGGTTACGCCGGGTAGTTTCAAGCAGACTTCTACCACAAGCTCATTCTGACCACTGGTCTAGGCATATTCATCTTTAGCCAATAGTTCATTTACAGTTCATGCCCAACTTTAAGGTTCCAGGTTACTATATGCCAATTACCACCAAAAATCCCCAATATGAGATCCCCAACAGTAGTTATGCCCCAAAATTCTCAATTTCAAGTTATGCCCAAAGTCCAAGGTAAGTTAAACCCAAAATTACCCCAAAATAGATTATGCCCAAATTTCCCAACATTCCCCGTATTCCATTCGCACGTTCGTTTCTACGAGATTTGGTCTATGCGCGAAGTTAGCCTAGGTTCATAAAAATAAAAAGGGAAGGAAGAAGGGAAGAGAACAAGAACAAGAACATGCATAATAAAATAGGCATATAATGATAGAACTGACAACATGGGCATATAAGAATTATGAATCTGATGTGTAGGCAAAGGTAGATCTAATAAGATTCAATTTATTGTTAGGTATAGTCTTAAATCCATTTTATAACATGTTGAGATTACAAATTAGTTATTTAGATCGAAAAACTAAACTCACAGAGATTGGATCTGGAAAAGAGAATTAGGCGTTGTTGTTGCAGATCTGATCTTTGCACAGTCCTACTTTGATTTGTTGGAGAAGAAAAGGCTAATTTAATTTGTCATAGAGCAGCAGCATGGCGTCGCCTTAGATTTAGGTGAAGAAAAGTATAAAAATGGGGTTCTTTATATAGCCTAGGGTCTATGAATCAAGAGAAGAAAAGAGTCTACGTTCAAAACAATTGATCTCGCCCGGATCTTCTCGCGGTTGTCGACACCCCTTCATGGTTGTCGACACCTTTAAGTGGGGTCGACACCTTACCTACTTTTCCTGCTGTATGTTTTCATTTTGAATTCGAATTTGATTTATTCATTTATTTAATTTAACTCTGCTTTTTCTTGAAATCTTCTAAGCTTCATAACTTCTTCATACGATATCCTTTTTATGCAAACTCGGACTCTGTCCCAAGCAGAATTCCGAGACAAACGCAATGGCATAGCCCCTTTTACTTAATTACCTCATTGAAATTTAAGTATTCTTTAGTTTATCTTATTTGTGTTTTTCTATAATTTATGGGGTGTTACATTAACAAACATGCATATACTTGAGTTTTGAGTTTTAAACTACATCTTGTAATTAACATGTTAATTTACTTAAAGTCCATTTTAAGTCTAACTTCACATGTCCCATTTCATATGCATAATATTCATCAATCATGTTCCCAATTTATAACATATACAGGTTTATGCATCTCTACCAAGTTATAGCAACATATACACCTTATCCCTTTTTATTGATTTACTTCAATTTTAACATGTGTATATTTGTCATTTTTCCCAAAATTACAATATGTACCAATTTTATGCATACTTTACATTACATAATTTCATTTCTTAAAGGACAATCTATATGCATATTTTACATTTCTTAAATCAATGCCCTTTTTGACATATTTACAAATTAATGTCAAATAAAAGTCCACCTATCAACGCATATTAATATGTTCACAATAAATGTCAAATTTATGTTCACACATTAGCGCCAATATTCCATCCTTTTCAATGCCTACATGTTCTTCCTTTTGATAAACTCCAATTTACAGCACGAATTCTAATATGCCCAACTTTTCCTTTTGTTCTTTAGCATCATTCCACTCTTTTCAGTTCTATGCAAGGAATGTAATATTGTAGCTAAACAAACAGCAGGAATGGGATAAGGAAGATGAGACGACCCGAAATCCCCTGCCGGCCTTGACCAAACTGGAACGTGTATTGAGAACACGACTCATCAAAACAAAAACAGTATAACATTTCATTATTATTACAATATTTATATCAAAGTACAAGAATATAACAGGGTATGAATAAATATTATACAGTGAAAATACAATATCAGAGAATAAATTACATAGCAGCGGAAAATAATACATGAGTATAATATACAACAAAAATCATCTACAACCATAACTGAAAGAGATACACGGATACAAAGCTTTCTGAATATAGCTCCATCTATAATCTAGGATCCTATGAAAGAAATATCCGAGAAAACCAAAACTACTAGCTGCCCGTGTGGAAAATATAGGCACCCAGAGTTTAGGTTAAAACAATAAACTCCGAGTCAGTCATGGGACTGGTGTGAGAACTAAAAACAGTTATTAAACTTTTATTTTAAAATAAGGTAAATCATGGGAACACGTCGTATGTCACGGAACTGGTTTACTCCTATGAATACTTTGAAATGAAGCAATTTAGAAACAATGCAATGCTTTTTGAAAAATGAAGCTATTATAAGACTCAGGTCCCATCGCACAATGCAAACACAAACTAGAGGATAGAGTTTTCCCTTGTAATAGCCAAACATGATTGATACGTTTTAAAACAAATCATTTTGATATTACTTTAAGTGCATAGTGTCAAAACAAATTCAAATATAAACGTATCAATCCTAGATGGCATGGGTACCATATATCATGTCGCCATATAGGTTTATGTAACGACCCGTTTTTGTTGACTTTGGTTATCACCATAACTCAATGATGACTAACCAAACATCGAAAAATACCGATAGTTAATGAAAGAAATTATAGGGTGAGAATAGATAAGATAGAAACTTAGAATAGAAGAAGAAGAAGAAGAAGAACACAACGTCAGAGTAACACGAACCTCACAGCGGGATGAATAACATATAATATATCATAACTTTGAAATATAAATCTGTACTTGAATATACATATCATTTCCAAAGTACAGCACTTACAACACAACGGAAATAAACAATAGCTATATGATCCTGAAGCCTCCTGCTCCAAGGTCTCCAAGTATATCTGTAAATCATGACTACTTGACTGCCCATACAAAATTGGGCACCCAAGAGTTTAGGGAAAACAAAACAAAATAAACTTCGGGTCAGTCATGGGACTGGTATGAGTAAAACAATTTGAGCCATTAAACGATATCTCATAAGACCACGCCGTATAACGGGACGGGTTTTTCCCTTATGAGAATCCAAAATAATCTTTATATCAAACTCATTGATATTATAATAATGTCTATTAACCACAATATAATAATCATCTAGTAGAAACGCTTCCATCTCACGTTCTACATATATAGTATACAATCAAAACAGCAAGCACGTATTGGGTAATGGATTTCCGACTATGACAAGGTATGGAACCACCTTTCGCTAGTGTACCTCTAGAGAGGAATACACTGGGTTCAACAAGAACATCTTGCAACCCGGCCACGCATGACCGACCACTCATTTCACTTGAGTGTATTGAATGTATATCACCAACGGTTGGGATCAGCAACCGTTTCCCGAATGGGACATCATCGATAATAGATTTTTAGAAGTAAATGAAACTCTAGATCAGGTGATTATACACCCTAATAGGTGCGACCTACATTGCCATGTTGCCTTCCCGATTTTTGTTATTTCCGGATGTGAGGCTAGAGGCCATGCTTATCTCTGACATACACATGTTTATTCACTTTGAATGTCACATCGTCATACCCGCCAAATCACAAATTGATTTCCCCAAAAATACCACGTGTATATAGCTAAGAGAAACGAATTCCCCTGCCACCAAATGTAAATACGTTTGAAGAGATCAACTTACGTGATCTATTAAATATACTCTGTCAGACATTCTTCCATATAGGTTGTCTTGGGACTGGACAAACCGAAGGCACTATTAAGTACAGCCATCTTAGGCAATCTTTACCTAAGATTTACACAATAGCCCTTGCACTTTACTCCGTCTTCAATTATCTTTGGCATATATGGTTTGCAACACTTATGCCAATACGGAGTAGTTCTTCGGATAATAATCCAACCGGTCTCTCCATATTAACAACGTTAAAATGGTCAAAAACTTCGATAGTTGGTGAGTTAACTATCAAAGAAAAACAAGTGTGCAAACAACGATATTATTTCCAAGTGGAAATTATATCGATCAATAATCATTTAACATTTACCTCTTTCGTTCATTAATTAACTTATCTCATGTTTCCATATATTCTAAATTCTTATTTTCTATTAGTAGAAAATAAATTATGATTCTTATTTGGAAAAAATTTCCAAAACTCCTTCACGATCAAACCTTACCATTCCTTAGTTAAGAAGGAAGTCAATCAAGTTAGGGAATAATTACCTCTCAGACCTTAACTAAACAACGTTTTAGCTTGGAAATGATCAAAGTTTATCTTTTAAACCTTTAACAAACTTCTTTACGTCTCTCTCGGATTCAATTTACCAATCCACTTCTTTTATAAGAACATTTGTTATAACGATAACGTTATAATCCATACTTTCGAATTATCTAACTTCAAATTATAACTTCCATTTATTACTTAATTCGAATATTTAAACAAACACTAATTCGTTAATATATTATCTTGATTTAAAAACCGAAAGCATAAGTACTTTCCCGAATTCGATACAATCGAATTCAACGTATAACTCTCTTTCGAGAAATCTCTATTTGATTAACTCTTCTTCGAATAACCTATATTCGATTATCTCTCATCGAATAACTACATTCGATAACCCTCTTCGAATAACTTATATTCGATTAATTCACTTTGAATAGCTTATATTCGATCACTTTCTTTCGAATATGCTATATTCGATAATCTCCTTTCGATTAAACTATAATGATAACTCCTTTCGATCTAATTAACATCGATTAACTCCTTTAACTCTATTCGAATAAACTATATTCGATTAACTCCTTTAACTCTATTCGAATAAACTATATTTGATTAACTCCTTTGGATTTACTCATTTTGATCAATTCGGTATGATTAACTCATCTCGACTAACTTAACTTAATAAACTCGACTTATTTAACTCAACTTATTTTACTCCTATCGAATAACTAATATTTGATTAACTTATATTTGAATAACTAGTATTCGATTTACTCGACTAGCTCGACTCGTTTAACTCGACTTGACTAACTCGACTCGACTAACTCGACTTGATTAACCCGACTAACTTTCGAATACCATATTCTATTTACTAACTTTCGAATACCATATTCGATTTACTCGTTTCGAATAGCTAAATTCGATTAACTCCTTCGAATACTAAATTCGATTAACTCCTTAAAATACTAAATTCGATTCAACACCATTTCATTAACTCTATTTATTTTCCCCAATAAATATTCTTTTATCCTATTTATTTTCTAAATAAATATTCCTTTAATTTAATTCCATTTATTCAACAAATAAATATCTCTTTTATAATCTATTTATTTAGAAAATAAATATTTCCCTTATCTTTCTATTTATAAGTGTTTTACAAATATATCTTTTTCGATTTCATTTGTAAAGGTTTCACAAATATTTCTCTTTCGATTTCATTTGTAAAGGTTTTACAAATATTTCTCTTTCGATTTAATTTGTAAAGGTTTTGCAAATATTTCTCTTTCGATTTCATTTGTAAAGGTTCTACAAATATTTCTCTTTCGATTTCATTTGTGAAGGTTTTACAAATATTTCTCTTTCTACTTCATTTGTAAAGGTTTTACAAATATTTCTCTTTTTATTTCATTTGTAAAGATTTTACAAATATTTCTCTTTCTATTTCTGTTTCACAAATATGTCCTTGCATATTTGTTTTCACAAATATTTCCTTGTCTATCTTTATTTATTTTCTAAATATATAATTTCTTTTTCAATTCTAATTGTATAACAAATGAATATATCCCTTTTTATTCTATTTATTTCTCAAATAAATATTCCATTTATAATTCAATTCATTTTCTAAATAAACATCCCTTTTATTTATTTATCAAATGATAAATATTCCTTTTATAAAATCCTTTTCTTTTATAATTAATTCTTCCTTTTATAAAATCCTAGGATTTTATAAATAAATTTCTTTTCAAATATATACTTTGAAAATTTCCTTTTTACATCCTAGTATTTCTTACGGTATTTAAAATACCAAATCACAATGATCGATATCATTTAAACACACATAATCATCAACAGATTATATATCACATCATATATCAAAAAATATGAAACAAAACAGTGTTTAAATATTGAGGAACCCAGTTGGGTCCCTCCAACCTATTTTCCTGTATCACAGATGTTAATCAACATAATAACTTCGATTTCATTTCGATATGAAATATTCTGATAAACATAATCAATATTCGATTAACGATTTGTATAAATATCGTTATCTATAATCTCAACCAACACATAAGCAATTCAACCAAACATTTAACACACAGAAATCAAAAGATGATTTAACAGTTCTAAAATACGTTATAAAAATATAACTGTTCAGAGTTGGTGAGTTTTACTCACATTGGCGGTTTATCGTTAAATATCGATAACCGTTGTCAATTCAGATCAGACCTTTCATTTTCCCGTAAATCAAGAAGAGCTTCAAATCATTTCAAACTGTTTCCATGTTGTTGTTCCCGTCCATACGATCCTGTCGGATCCAAGTTTGCGAAATTCTGATCACATACGACTAAGTTATTGGTTTTCTAAGTTTGTACACTTTATTTAAATAAAATACTTTGTTTAAAATAAACTTGGGCTTAACCTTTCAAAGACCGTCCCATATCACAAACCAACCCGCTCAATCCCCTGCTTCTTCCCCGATCCCTGAATGAAACCCCAATGCTCCAAAACATTTGCCAAATCCGATTTTTATCTCCTTCCCTTCTTTATGGAAATCACCCCAATACACCACTCAACTCAAACACACTCCTTCTCATAGGCATCAACTACTAGCAACTCGCTGCATCCCCCTTCCAACTGCTTCGTACACAGCACCAACACAAGGCCGATGATCCCTCTCCTTCTACCGTTCTCCTTTCAATTTAAAATCATAGTAAATATCACCATCACTTCACATATACAAACCATCTTCCTTTACCAAATCGTATCCAACATATTTCATAAAAAAAATCTTAAACCCCCAGTTGAATTTACATAAGTCAGAACAGCAGTCCCGCTTACTTCCCCTTTCAAGACTAACCTTTCCTTTCCGTGAGGACAACCGAACCCAGAATGCACGCTTCCTCATGTTCCCGTCACAACCACCGTTCAAAACTTCACCTGCTGATTCCGTCTCCACCCATTAATTCAAACACGTCGCTCTCCTTCTCATTTGTGACCAACAACCAAAACCGCAACACAAAAGAAAACTACGACACCCACCCATCAGATCCTTCCTACTCGCGGTCCCTCCTTTTTCTTTCTTACGTCGACCTCCATCCTTAGTCGACGGCAACACCACAATTCTGATGATCAGAACCCCCCTTATGATCTCCGTAGATGCGCACTGCTTCGAGGAGGTCAATGTAACAACCCGGAAATTCTGAGCTAATTTAAAATTTTTATTTTGGCAATTTTAATGAATTTTGAATATTTAAAATGAATTATTTTAAATAATAACGACGGAAAATTTATTTTCGACGAAGTTAAAACGAATAATTTTATTTTAGTTATATAACGAGCCTGAAATGGCGCGGTAATTTGAAAATTTGATTTCGAATTTCAAATGAATGTACAGGATTCAAAATAAATCGGATTTCAGCGAAAAAAGAAATATTTAAATCTGTTTAACCATATCTTTTGAACGGTTGTAAGAAACTGAGATTTCACTTTAGAAGTTGAAAGATATGTCCAGTTTAAATTCAGAAAGGTCGCTGTGGAATATATATATATATATATATATATATATTAATATATGTAAAGGCCCTTAGAAATGGAAATTTTGCAAATGACCTCGGTTTTCGACGAAACCACTATTGTGGGATCTGAGATGTCAAGTTATTGCTATGTTTCAAAATTCATAATTTTCTGAGTCAATATGTGAGCGTAGCAAAGTTAAACGTGTTTTGAACAGTTTCAGTTAATTTGGGTCGACTAGAAAACGGCCATTTTTCAAACGATCTAAGAATTTGACGAAATTAGTTTTGTTAGAACCGTATCGTCAATACGAAGCTAGAAATAATTTTTCGAGAATTTTTAGAGACTGTATGTGGCCCCGGTAAATTGAAATCTGCGTTTAAACTGAATATTTAAAGATTTATATTTTAATTTGAACGGAAATTGATTGTAACGGCAGAATTGGCTTTTGATACATACCCCATTGTGTTCGGAATGTTGGTGATTAGCTAGGGACGACAGTCGTTGGGTCTCGATTAGTGCTGGAATTAAAAGTCATCCTTTATAGGAGAAAAATAATAATAAATAAATTAAATAAAATATATATAAAACCTTGGCCCCCTTCTTTTCCCTCTTCTCTCTCTTATATTCAGGAAATCAAATAGAAATTATAAAACCTTGGCCACCCTCGATCGCGCCCCCCTCATCTCGCGTCGCCACTCCAAACGCCAGGCCCCACCTCGCTGCACCACACCCTCCTCTTCTCCTCGATTCACCCTTCTCCGACGCGCGAGGACCGAGACCCAAACCTGCAACCGCCCAATCCGGTCACCGACCACCTGTTACCGTCACCGTAGCTCCCATCTGCTGCCCCCGCCTATGATGAATCCTCTGCATCCTCCACTCGAGAATGCCACCCACCCATCCCTCCAATGTGTCGACCTCGATCCTCCCCCTAGCCTTACGCAAAGACCCAAACCCGCGAGCCCATCGCGCCACCTCGATCTGCCCCACCTGCACCTCACGCGACCTCCCCCTCTTCTCCCCTTGCCGTTCGAACAACCCCCCTCCTTTGAAAATCAATGTAAATGTTTTATTTTCTTTATTTATTTTATTTCTTTATGGAAATTTAAAAATGCGGTTTTATTCAAACAAAAAGGTCTGATTTTGAAATTAGAAAAGGTGATTTTTTTTTTATGTGAAGAGGTTGGATTTTTAATGCGAGAAGCTCGGATTTTTAATGTAAAGTGGTTGGATTTTTAATGTGAGAAGCTCGTATTTTTAATGTGAAGAGGTTGGATTTTTAATGTGAAAATGTAATAACCTAGAAAATACGAGCCAATTTAAAAACTTTTAAATTGGTGATTTCAAAGGAATTTGAGCAATTGAAATACAATATTTCAATAAAATAGTGAATTAGAAATAGTGAGTCAGTTTGAAAATTTGAATTCAAACTTTGACTGACTGTGTAGAGTGGAAAATATAACGGATTTTAGCGAAACCAAAAATATTTAAATCTGTTAGTCAATACCTTTCTAACGAATCTGAAAAATCAAAGTTTCATAACGGGAATCAAAAGTTATGCCCGAATGAATTTTCAAAATGGTCGCCATATAGAATATATAGCCCTGGAAAATTGATATTTTGCATACGACCTCGGAATTCGACAAAGCCACTTTTGTTGGGTCCGGGATGTCAAACTATTGCTAGGTTTCAAATTTCATAATTTTTGAAGCTAGTATGTGAGCGTGGCAAAAGAAAATGTGTTTGGTCAATTTCTGTTAAATTGGATTGACCAAAAAATGGCCATTTTCCAAACGATCTCAGAATTCGACGAAACTAATTTTGTTGGGACCGTAGCGTCAAAACATAGCTAGATTTATTTTTCTGGAATTTTTCGAATCAGTTTGTGGCCCTGGCAAATTGAAATGTACGTTCAGAGTTAAAAATTAAATGTTTTATACTTTAATTTGGAAAATAACTGACTGTAACAGTCGAATTGGCCAACCAAACATATCCCATTGTGTCCGGAATGGGGGTATTTAGCTGGGGGCGACAATCATTGGGTTTGAAAAGGAGTTCGTTTGAGAAAACAATATTTAAAAATTTAATAAAGTCCTCGGCCAATCAGAATTCTCCATTCATTATTTAAAAAAAAACCTCCGAACCAACGGCGGCCCATGCTCCAAACTTCCAGGCCCGATCGCCACCGCTGCCGTCGCTTCCAGCCTTCGCCACCGCCACCACTCGAACCGCCTTCGCCTCCCCTTCAAATCCGACCAGTTCGACGCCGACCAACCCCTCCTCCGCCTGAATCGAGCGTCCAAAGCCCCGACCATCCCAGTGCCGCCGCCGCCGATCCTGACCACCGAACGCCACCAAACCACCACCGCCAGATAGCCCTCTCCTCCCTCTTCCACGTCCAACTCGCCGATCATCCCCTCGTGCCCCGATTCTCGGGAAAATCGTAAACCTAGTTTAGAACCTTTGTGAAAGGTAAGTTTTTTTTTATGTTACACTTTGAAAAATCATATCTTTTCAGTGTGTTGACGAAATTCGATGAAACAGGAAACATCGAGACCGCAAGGAAGCTCTCTACCCAATAGAAGAAGCCGCGGATTTTTCTAACATCGTATCGATTTTTAGCACCCCGAAAACCAATGTGAGAAATCTAAATTAACATGAATTTGAATGGAAACTGTTGTGTATAATTTATATTAGCGAAATATAAATTACATACGTGTCGTATAACTCATGTACATGCGTAGTGTAAGCTATATAAGCGAAGTATGAATTTTACATGCATAGAATAATTGATATATGTATTGAAATGCAAGTGAAATATAGCAATTATATATATATATATATATATATATATATATATATATACTCCACTCGTCCATAAACCATGGACGATATTTATTGTTGTGAATTGGTGTGAAATAGTGGATGAAAAATACGAATGGTTGAATAATTGTTTGTGGTTGACATTGTTTGGTTGTGGTTGAAAAATACCCATTGGTGATTGAAATGAATTGGAAATATTTGTGGAAATAAAAATAAACATGCCGCCTGCGTGCGAATTTGATGCATGAATCCCCATTGTCAAAAACCGTGAGGTTTTAAGGTAGAGCGAGGAGCCGTACTAGGGACGGTGCCGGTTTTAACTACCCTGCCGTTATGCTGCCGAAATTTTGAATAATCTTTGTGTGTTAGAATTATTTTCATATGTTGAAATCATTTTCATGCATTGAAATTAAAGTCATATGTTGAAACTATATCCATGTGTGGAAATGTTCATATGTTGAAAAGTGTTGTGTGAAAATTAAATTCATTTGTGAATGAATGAAGTGTTTAAACAATAAAAATCATATTTTTATATATATATGAAGTATGAAAAATATTCGCCTAATATAAATAGTTTCAACAATAAAAATTCCATCTTTCTAATATGAACAACATAAATAAAATATCCATGTGTGGAAATGCTCATTTGTTGAGAAGTGTGTATAGTGGAAAAGTTCATGTGTTGAATAAAAAGATCGACAATAAAAATTACATTCTTATTGAAACTATGAAGTGTTGAAAACATCCATTTGTCGAATAAATATTTTGAACGATAAAAATATCATTTTTATCATATGTGTGTTATGCTAAAGATAGGCGAGCATTGAAATAAATATTTATGAAAGAAATATTATTTTTAACATGCATAGGAACTAAATAAAATAGTCATGTGTTGAAATCTAATTTAGTTCGCCAAAATTATCATCTTTGAAATGTGAAGTGTTAAAAATAGCCACTTGTTCAAATAAATGTGCATGAGTTGAAATATACATTAATTAGCTAATGATATGATTTTAGCCTATGCATGCAACATTAGAATGAATGGTGTTTTTAAACCAAAGTAAATCAAATATGAAGTTGAATGGAAAATGATAAGTGATAGAAATTGTATATATGTACATGCATATCTATTGAACAGGTTATAGCAAAGGGGCTAGAGAAGAGGAATAAAATTTTGTGCCCGACAAATAGGTACACATTTACTGTTTTGTTTGGGTGATGATTTTATGAGCCTGTTGGCTAGCCGCTTGGCTTTTTCTTTTTCTTTTTGACATGAGACGCCCGTGTGGCTATTTGGGAATTTTCCCAGACCCTCCCGTACAAAGGAGGTTATGGCGAAATTTTCCGAAATTTAAAGGCGTTAGTGAAATAATTGAAGTGAAAACGATATAGGAATTTTTGAATGAACTATATTTATATAAATACATAAATATAAATAAAATTAAAATGAAATGTGGCAGTGCAGTTCGTGTTTCGAAACCGTGATTTCAAACGACTAGTACAGGAAATCCAACCATTGGATTTTCCCGAAACCGCAACCGTTGGGTTCGCCTTGGAAATATCTTTCCAACGGCACCAACTTTGTGAAGATCCGACGGTTGGATGGTCTGGAATGTTTAATTCAAATCTGAAGAAAAACAGCGCCAGAAACGATTATATTTATATATATATATATATATAATTAAATTAAATCGAATAACGACGCTCCAGTTCATAAATTGAAATCGTAACTTCAAATGGCTAGTGTGGAAGATCCGACCGTCGGATTTTCCCAAAACAGAAACCGTTAGATTCGTTTTTAAATGACCTTCCTAATGGTATAAAATTTGTGAAGATCCAACGGTTAGATTTTCAGAGATGTGTAAAACAAAATTAGTGAAAAGCAGCGCTAGTGCATCGATACGACCTGAAGCGTCGTTTAATTATATTTGGCCGTTTTAAATTAAATAAAAATGGCGATATATCGTTAAAAAATACTATAGACGATATAGAGTGAAAATAAACCAATTTTGTTGTGTTTGCTTAATATGTGATGGTTGAATGTATTTGACATGAAAATTATAACTAAATAACTGAAATGTGAATGTTGAATAGTCCAACCATGTGGTTAATTGATTTGAAAATCTAAATATACGTGGGTTATTTGAAAAGGCCGAGTTTATCTCATTTCAAATAAATGATCGACGTTGAGAAGTCGAAGATTCGAAGACGGTTGAAGACCGACGATCTCCACATTGGATGGATGGGCGCTACTGATGCTCGTGATTGGAGTAGCTACCATGAAGGAACTGAAGTAGTAGCTGTCCAAACATACTGTTGATTGTATGGATATGCGAGGAATTGGTGCCTCCGGTTTCGTTCAGACCCAGAACGGACTTGTAAATGGACTGTGTGTCTGACATTGGATTTTGTTCTGTGTTGATCGATCTCTGATAAATATATATCTGTTTGGCGGTGGAGAATTTATTCTCTTGCTTAACGCCCTTCTCTGAGACATACGAGCTCAGAGGTTATGTATTGACAGAAATCAGTCGCATGGAGTGGATTGCCTGTGTGGCACGCCTGAGTGGCATATGATCAAGGCTTCTGTTGCAAAGCAAAGTCTTGTGGTTGATGATCAAAGCATGGTCTGTGTGACGTAGCTTTGTTTATAATGTGAATTCGTGAGCCTCACACCCCGGTATGAGTCAAAAACGGGAGAAGGACCCAAGGAGTGCACGACATTTCCTTCTAGCTATGGTGGTGTCAGTGACCTCCCAGCCCTGACATTTATATCTACTTTTCACCTGTGTGGTTGTTGGAAAACGAGGCGCCTCGATTATAGGTCTGTAAGGACCGGGAAATGTGTGTTCAGGAATTGTCAATCCTCAAAAGTAAGAGAGGACCGGCCTTGGAGGATCCAGGGGATTGCTGTGTGCGGTCCCGAGGCATTTGCTAGAGTGTCTCGAATCGGAGAGGAGCTTGCCCCTTGCCTCGACTCATGAAGGAATCCAATTTCCAATACGAAATATGCGGATGTGATTGTATTACTAGTATGGCGACATGATATATGGTACCCATGCCGTCTAGGATTGATATTTATGATTGAATTTGCTTTTGAAACATATATGCACTAGTAATAATATCAAACACTTTTGTTTTATTCGTATGAAGCATCTTTGGCCATTATAAGGGAAAACTCTATCCTCCGGCTTGCGTTGCATTGTGTGATGGGACCTGAGTCTTATAATGGCTTCATTTTATAAAAAGCATTGCGATGATTTAATCATTTACTTTATTTCATGCACTAGCACTCATTGGAGTAAACCCGTTCCGCGAAAGTGGCGTGGTCCTTTGTTTTGCCTTATTATTGTTGTTAATAAGTGGAGTAGATTTCTCATACCAGTCCCATGACTGACTCGTAATTTGTTTCACCTTGCAAACTCGGGTCCCTCATTTTCACACGGGCAGCCTAGTTACAGGTTTCTAACGCACTTTTGGCTCATGGCGAGGCTTGACTACACCGTGCTGACTTGGATTTTCTCCGCCATTATTGTATCTATATTATGATTCCGCCATTGGCGATGTAGACTGATCTTTATTTTGAGTACCCTTTATGTATGATTCCGCCTCAGGCGATGGTGACTGATTATGTATCATTATGCACTAAGTTGTATCATGTACTGTGCTTCTCTGATGTGATGATATCTATATGATTCCGTTGTCATATGTGTGTAAATTATTCTATTTTCTGTTTATGCTATTATCTGTGATCTGCTAATGATGATTAATGTGTTATATTACAATGATTATCCTTAACACTGTGTCACGGGTTTTTGGGATCGTCACAGCTGGTATCAGAGCTTTGGTTAACCTTAGTTCTGGAGTCTAACACATTAAACATTTCGTCAAAATAGAATCAGTAGTATTTTAAGGCGAGTCGCTCATTAGAGATAGGACTAGTAAAGTCCTAGAATGAGCCGAGCAAAATAGCAAAAACAATTTGATCAGTTCATCGTTATCTTTCCGTAAACTTTCTGCTTAATCATGCAATAGACTATCATTTCTGTTAGCTGACTCTTTTCTTGCTTATACAGAATTTGACAAATGGCTACCAGAGCAGTCGCCGCAAGAGGAGGCCGTGCCGGTCGAGGCCGAGGAAGGGGAGAAGTCCCAGCTCAAGAAGGACCTTTGATACAACCTCCGGCAGCTCAATACTTCGAGCTAGACCGTGTAGCTAAGAGATATAAGAACTTAGGAGGCAAGACCTTCTCGGGAACTGGCACCGTAATAGAGGCCCTTGCATGGCTCAAAACATGCGAGAAAACTCTTGAAGGCCTAAGGCTCGGAGACGAAGACAAAGCTATTATGGGCGCCTGGCTTATGTAGGAACAAGCTGAACTATGGTGGGAATCTCTCACCGACGGGAATAGAGAAGCTGGAAGAACATGGGATGGATTCAAAGAACTCTTCAAGGAGAAATATGTCCCAGAACAAGCTCTAGAAAGAATGCACGATGACTTCGCCAATCTCCAGCAAGGGGATCTTTCCGTGCAAGATTATCTGAATAAATTCACACTGTTGTCGCCCTATGCTCCGGAGCTCGTCGCCACTGCGAAATCCAAAAATAAGAGGTTTATCCTTGGGCTAAGACGACAATATCATGATAGAGCCATGGCCCATGTCAAGCTGGAATTCAACGAGCTGGCGGAAATGACATGCAACTATGAAGACCTTGATCAAAGGCATCTGGATCAGGATTGCGCTAGAAGCCAAGCCGGAAATAAGCGCAAGCCTATTGTAAATCAAGGCGAGTCAAGCCAAGCAGCATCTTTAAAACCTCAGACTGGCAAGCCGCCAAGAGGAAATTGCTTTAACTGTGGTAAGCCGGGGCACTACTCAAATGTATGCACAGCTCCGAAGAGGCAGAAGCAAATGCTCAAGGCTCGAGCCAAGGCTCCCAGAACCCTCGCTCGTGCTTCAATTGTCGCAAGACCGATCATCTGGTCTAAGATTGTCCTTTGCTGAAGAAAGCTATAGTAGCTCACGTCTATGACGGGTCAAGCTCGCCAGCTGCTTCCGACGGAGCAGGTAAACTTGATGTTTTGGGAGGTACCCTTACCATTAAAAATATTCCTGTTTCTGTGTTGTTTGACACAGGTGCGTCACGTAGTTTTATTTATAGAAACACAGTGCACAAATTAAAGTTAAAACAGCGAAAGCTCAAAGAATCGGTGGAAGTACATAACCCGATAGGTGGTCCTGTTACTCTCAGTTCATATTGTAGAGTGCCAGTCTCTTATTATTTCTACAAGTTTCCTTTTGATTTAATCGTTATGAATTTTCCCGAATTCGATATCATTCTCGGGCTAGATTGGTTAACGAAATACGAAGCCGAAGTGAAGTGTGCGGAAAGAATGGTTAAAATTCGAACGAAGCTTGGATATATTACGGTACCATGTCATGGTTCGAATCCGAATAGAGAAGAATTTTGGTCGGCATTAGAACTTATCCCCACTTCCATAGAAAAGATTCCTATTGTAAGAAACTACGCGGATGTGTTTGAAGAAGTTGAAAACTTACCTCCGCAAAGAGAAATAGAATTCCGAATCGATCTAATTCCCAATGCCAGACCAGTGATACATCCAATTCGCAGAATGACGCCGAAGGAAAAAGAAGAATTGGGCGATCAAACTCGTCAACTGTTGTGGAAGGGTCTAATCAGACCTAGTTTTTCTAATTGGGGTGCAGTTGTTGTGTTTGTCCCAAAGTCAGATGGTACTCTTAGATTATGTGTTGATTACCGAGACCTCAACAAACAGACACTCAAAAATAAATATCCATTACCCTGCATCGATGATTTGCTAGACCAATTGAATGGGGTGAAAGTATTTTCCCGAATGGACCTAGCTACAGGGTTTCATCAATTGAGAATAGCAGAAGAGTGTGTTCCTTTGACAGCTTTCAGTGGTCCAGACATATTTTATGAATGGTTAGTAATGCCGTTTGGCCTATGCAATTCTCCAGCATACTTTGTCGATCTAATGAATAGAGTGTTCAGGGGAGTTCTGAATAAATTTGTCCTCGCATTTATCGATGATATTTTAATCTACTCCGAATCAAAACCCGAGCATGAAAAACACTTAGAACAAGTATTGGAGATTCTAAGGAAGAACATCTTCAAAGCCAAATTCTCTAAATGTGTCTTGTGGCAAGAAGAAGTCAAATTTCTCGGCCATGTCGTGTCAGAGAAAGGAATTTCTGTTGACCCAAGCAAAATAACAGTGATTCAAGACTGGAAACAACCCACTACTCCCACAGAAGTTAGAATTTTTATGGGGTTGGCTAGTTATTATCGAAAGTTCGTTAAGGATTTTTCGAAGATATCCGGTCCGTTAACGAAGATCACAAAGAAACATGAGAAGTTTAAGTGGACTTCCGACCGTGAAGAAGCTTTCCAGGAATTGAAATCGAAACTAACCACTGCTTCAGTGTTAACCATTATTGATGGCAATCAGGATTTAACGGTTTGGACAGATGCTTCTATTATATGTCTTGGTGCAGTGTTAATGCAAAGAGGCCAAGTAGTCGCTTATGCAAGCCGCCAACTGAAACCGTATGAGAAGAATTATGTGACTCATGATCTTGAGTTTCTAGCCATCGTTTTTGCATTGAAAATCTGGAGGCATTATTTATTGGGCGAGAAATTTATACTGTACACAGATCATCAATCATTGAAGTATTTATATACCCAGAAAGATCTGAATCTGAGACAGCAGCATTGGCTAGAATTTCTTGCAGCGTATGATCTTGATATCCTGTATACGCTGGGGAAGGCTAACGTTGTAGCGGATGCGCTTAGTAGAAAGACCGCAATCGTTGCCCATCTTATAATTACACCTAGCTTGATCGGTAAGATTTGTGCTCTCTAGAAGAATGATTATTTCATTCAAAAGATCAAAGGAAGAATCCAGAAGGGAGAGCCCTCAAGCTTTCAAGTAGATAAAGAAGAAGTTCTGAGGCTGAATGGGAGAATTTGTGTTCCCAACCTTCCTGAGCTCAAAAGAGAAGTGATGGATGAATGCCATAAGTCCAAAATTTGCATCCATCCAGATGTGAGTAAAATGTACAACGATATCAAACGCACTTTCTGGTGGAAGGCAATAAAAAGGGATATTCTTTGTATGTTAGCAGATGCCCTACTTGTCAATTGGTCAAGAGCGACCAACAGAAGCTAGCTGGATTGTTGCAACCGTTGGAAGTCCCAGGTTGGAAATGGGAACAGATTTCCATGGACTTCATAGATGGCTTGCCGCGAACCAGGAAAGGTAATGACAGCATTTAGGTAATCGTAGATCGCTTCACGAAGACCGCCCATTTTATACCTGTCAGATCCAATAGAACCGCTCAAAGTCTAGCACAGATATATTTCAAAGAAATCGTTAAACTGCATGAGATTCCCATCAGCATAGTTAGTGATAGAGATCCCCTATTTACTAGCAAATTCTGGGAGGCTTTCCAGACAGAATTGGGAACAAAACTGAATATGAGCACCGCTTATCACCCTCAAACAGATGGCCAAACTGAGCGGGTGAATAGAATTCTAGAAGATTTATTGCGGGCTTGTATAATTGATTTTGGTGGGTCATGGGAAGATCATTTGCATTTGGCAGAATTCTCATATAACAATAGCTATCAAGCAAGTTTAGGAATGTCGCCATTTGAAGCATTATATGGCAGACCCTGCAGATCTCCAGCACGTTGGGTAGAACCTGGCAATAGACTTGTGTTAGGACCTAATATGATTAGAGAAGCATCTGATAAAGTCGACTTTATCAAAAAGCATTTGAGAACCGCCCAAAGCCGACAGAAAAGTTATGCAGATTCTAGAAGGAGAGATTTGACATTTGCTATTGGTGATCATGTTTATTTGAAAGTTTCTCCGATGAGAGGAGTAATCATATTTGGCAAGACTGGGAAGTTAGCACCGAGATTTATTGCTCCCTTTCCTATACTCGAACGAATTGGAACTCTTGCTTATAGGGTTCAATTGCCAGATTTGTTGCCTGGAGTGCACGATGTATTTCACGTATCTCAACTCAGAAGGCGTGTGCATGATCCGGATCTTGTTGTAGAAGAAGCAGCGCAACAGGATGTGAACATAACCCCAGAATTATCACTCAGAAGAGAGCCATTAAAGATTGTTGGCAAAGAAACTAGAGAACTCAGAAGCAAAAAGGTTCATTTAGTTAAAGTGCAGTGGAGCAGTGATCCTAGAGACTGTACTTGGAAGACCGAGGAAAGCATTAAGCAAGCTTACCCCAAATGCAGAGTGGATATCTCTGACTAACTCCGGTGCAAGGTAGCTTTACAATACTTTGCATTTACATTTTGTTTCCTACTTTACTGTTGTTTCCTTTTCGGGGACGAAAAGTTTTGAGTGGGGGAGATTGCAATAACCCGGAAAATACGAGCCAATTTAAAAACTTTTAAATTGGTGATTTCAAAGGAATTTGAGCAATTGAAATAGAATATTTCAATAAAATAGTGAATTAGAAATAGTGAGTCAGTTTGAAAATTTGAATTCAAACTTTGACTGACTGTGCAGGGTGGAAAATATAACGGATTTTAGCGAAACCAAAAATATTTAAATCTGTTAGTCAATACCTTTCCAACGAATCTGAAAAATCAAATTTTCATAACGGGAATCAAAAGTTATGGCCGAATGAATTTTCAGAATGGTCGCCATATAGAATATATACCCCTGGAAAATTGATATTTTGCATACGACCTCGGAATTCGACGAAACCACTTTTGTTGGGTCCGGGATGTCAAACTATTGCTAGGTTTCAAATTTCATAATTTTTGAAGCTAGTATGTGAGCGTGGAAAAAGAAAATGTGTTTGGTCAATTTCTGTTAAATTGGATCGACCAGAAAATGGCGATTTTTCAAACGATCTCAGAATTCGACGAAACTAGTTTTGTTCGGACCATAGCGTCAAAACATATCTAGATTTATTTTTCTAGAATTTTTCGAATCAGTTTGTGGCCCTGGCAAATTTAAATGTACGTTCAGAGTTAAAAATTAAATGTTTTATACTTTAATTTGGAAAATAACTGACCGTAACAGTCGAATTGGCCAACGAAACATATCCCACTATGTCCGGGATGGGGGTATTTAGCTAGGGGCGACAGTCGTTGGGTTTGAAAAAGAGTTCGTTTGAGAAAACACTATTTAAAAATTTAATAAAGTCCTCGGCCAATCAGAATTCTCCATTCATTATTTTAAAAAAATAAAAATAAAAAGAAAACCCTCCGAACCAACGGCGACCCATGCTCCAAACTTCCAGGCCCGATCGCCGCCGCTGCCGTCGCTTCCAGCCTTCGCCACCGCCACCACTCGAACCGCCTTCGCCTCCCCTTCAAATCCGACCCCAGTTCGACGCCGACTAACCCCTCCTCCGCCGAAATCGAGCATCCAAAGACCCGACCTTCCCAGCGCCGCCGTCGCCGATCCTGACCATCGAACGCCACCAAACCACCACCGCCAGATAGCCCTCTCCTCCCTCTTCCACGTCCAACTCGCCGATCATCCCCTCGTGCCCCGATTCTCGCGAAAACCGTAAACCTAGTTTAGAACCTTCGTGAAAGGTGAGTTTTTTTTATGTTAAACTTTGAAAAATCATATCTTTTTAGTGTGTTGACGAAATTCGATGAAACAGGAAACATCGGGACCGCAAGGAAGCTCTCTACCCAATAGAAGAAGCCGCGGATTTTTCTGACATTGTATCGATTTTTAGCACTCCGAAAACCAATGTGAGAAATCTAAATTAACATGAAATTGAATGGAAAATGTCGTGTATAATTTATATTAGCGAAATATAAATTACATACGTGTCGTATACCTCATGTACATGCGTAGTGTAAGCTATATAAGCGAAGTATGAATTTTACATGCATAGAATAATTGATATATGTGTTGAAATGCAAGTGAAATATAGCAATTAAATATATATATATACTCCCCTCGTCCACAAACCATGGACGATATTTATTGTTGTGAATTGGTGTGAAATAGTGGATGAAAAATACGAATGGTTGAATAATTGTTTGTGGTTGACATTGTTTGGTTGTGGTTGAAAAATACCTATTGGTGATTGAAATGAATTGGAAATATTTGTGGAAATAAAAATAAACATGCCGCCTGCGTGCGAATTAGATGCATGAATCCCCATTGTCGAAAACCACGAGGTTTTAAGGTAGAGCGAGGAGCCGTATTAGGGACGGTGCCGGTTTTAACTACCCTGCCTTTATGCTGCCGAAATTTTGAATAATCTTTGTGTGTTCGAATTATTTTCATATGTTGAAATCATTTTCATGCGTTGAAATTAAAGTCATATGTTGAAACTATATCCATGTGTGGAAATGTTCATATGTTGAAAAGTGTTGTGTGAAAATTAAATTCATTTGTGAATGAATGAAGTGTTTAAACAATAAAAATCACATTTTTATATATATATGAAGTATGAAAAATATTCGCCTTATATAAATAGTTTCAACAATAAAAATTCCATCTTTCTAATATGAACAACATAAATAAAATATCCATGTATGGAAATGCTCATTTGTTGAGAAGTGTGTATAGTGGAAAAGTTCATGTGTTGAATAAAAAGATCGACAATAAAAATTACATTCTTATTGAAACTATGAAGTGTTGAAAACATCCATTTGTTGAATAAATATTTTGAACGATAAAAATATCATTTTTATCATATGTGTGTTATGCTAAAGATAGGCGAGCGTTGAAATAAATATTTGTGAAAGAAATATTATTTTTAACATGCATAGGAACTAAATAAAATAGTCATGTGTTGAAATCTAATTTAGTTCGCCAAAATTATCATCTTTGAAATGTGAAGTGTTAAAAATAGCCAGTTGTTCAAATAAATATGCATGAGTTGAAATATACATTAATTAGCTAATGATATGATTTTAGCCTATGCATGCAACATTAGAATGAATGGTGTTTTTAAACCAAAGTAAATTAAATATGAAGTTGAATGGAAAATGATAAGTGATAGAAATTGTATATATGTACATGCATATCTATTGAACAGGTTATAAGAAAGGGGCTAGAGAAGAGGAATAAAATTTTGTGCCCGACAAATAGGTACACATTTACTGTTTTGTTTGGGTGATGATTTTATGAGCCTGTTGGCTAGCCGCTTGGCTTTTTCTTTTTCTTTTTGACATGAGACGCCCGTGTGGCTATTTGGGAATTTTCCCAGACCCTCCCGTACAAAGGAGGTTATGGCGAAATTTTCCGAAATTTAAAGGCGTTAGTGAAATAATTGAAGTGAAAACGATATAGGAATTTTTGAATGAACTATATTTATATAAATATATAAATATAAACAAAATTAAAACGAAACATGGCCGTGCAGTTTGTGTTTCGAAACCGTGATTTCAAACGACTAGTACGGGAAATCCGACCATTGGATTTTCCCGAAACCGCAACCGTTGGGTTCGCCTTGGAAATATCTTTCCAACGGCACCAACTTTGTGAAGATCCGATGGTTGGATGGTCTGGAATGTTTAATTCAAATCTGAAGAAAAACAGCGCCAGAAACGATTATATTTATATATATATATAAATATAATTAAATTAAATCGAATAACGACGCTGCAGTTTGTAAATTGAAATCGTAACTTCAAATGGCTAGTGTGGAAGATCCGACCGTCGAATTTTCCCAAAACTGAAACCGTTAGATTCGTTTTTAAATGACCTTCCTAATGATATAAAATTTGTGAAGATCCAACAGTTAGATTTTCAGAGATGTGTAAAACAAAATTAGTGAAAAGCAGCGCCAGTGCATCGATACGACCTGAAGTGTCGTTTAATTATATTTGGCCGTTTTAAATTAAATAAAAATGGCGATATATCGTTATAAAATACTATAGACGATATAGAGTGAAAATAAACCAATTTTGTTGTGTTTGCTTGATATGTGATGGTTGAATGTATTTGACATGAAAATTATAACTAAATAACTGAAATGTGAATGTTGAATAGTCCAACCATGTGGTTAATTGATTTGAAAATCTAAATATACGTGGGTTATTTGAAAAGGCCGAGTTTATCTCATTTCAAATAATCGATCGACGTTGAGAAGTCGAAGAGTCGAAGACGGTTGAAGACCGACGATCTCCACATTGGATGGATGGGCGCTACTGATGCTCGTGATTGGAGTAGCTACCATGAAGGAACTGAAGTAGTAGCCGTCCAAACATACTGTTGTTTGTACGGATATGCGAGGAATTGGTGCCTCCGGTTTCGTTCAGACCCAGAACGGACTTGTAAATGGACTGTGTGTCTGACATTGGATTTTGTTCTGTGTTGATCGATCTATGATAAATATATATCTGTTTGGCGGCGGAGAATTTATTCTCTTGCTTAACGCCCTTCTCTGAGACATACGAGCTCAGAGGTTATGTATTGACAGAAATCAGTCGCATGCAGTGGATTGCCTGTGTGGCACGCCTGAGTGGCATATGATCAAGGCTTCTGTTGCAAAGCAAAGTCTTGTGGTTGATGATCAAAGCATGGTCTGTGTGATGTAGCTTTGTGTATAACATGAATTCGTGAGCCTCACACCCCGGTATGAGTCAAAAACGGGAGAAGGATCCAAGGAGTGCACGACGTTTCTTTCTAGCTATGGTGGTGTCAGTGACCTCCCAGCTCTGACATTTATATCTACTTTTCACCTGTGTGGTTGTTGGAATACGAGGCGCCTCGATTATAGGTCTGTAAGGACCGGGAAACATGTGTTCAGGAATTGCCAATCCTCAAAAGTAAGAGAGGACCGGCCTTGGAGGATCCAGGGGATTGCTGTGTGCGGTCCCGAGGCATTTGCTAGAGTGTCTCGAATCGGAGAGGAGCTTGCCCCTTGCCTCGACTCATGAAGGAATCCAATTTCCAATACGAAATATGCGGATGTGATTGTATTACTAGTATGGCGACATGATATATGGTACCCATGCCGTCTAGGATTGATATTTATGATTGAATTTGCTTTTGAAACATATATGCACTAGTAATAATATCAAACACTTTTGTTTTATTCGTATGAAGCATCTTTGGCCATTATAAGGGAAAACTCTATCCTCCGGCTTGCGTTGCATTGTGTGATGCGACCTGAGTCTTATAATGGCTTCATTTTATAAAAGCATTGCGATGATTTAATCATTTACTTTATTTCATGCACTAGCACTCATTGGAGTAAACCCGTTCTGCGAAAGTGGCATGGTCCTTTGATTTTCCTTATTATTGTTGTTAATAAGTGGAGTAGATTTCTCATACCAGTCCCATGACTGACTCGTAGTTTGTTTCACCTTGCAAACTCGGGTGCCCTCATTTTCACACGGGCAGCCTAGTTACAGGTTTCTGACGCACTTTTGGCTCATGGCAAGGCTTGACCACACCGTGCTGACTTGGATTTTCTCTGCCATTATTGTATCTAATTTATGATTCCGCCATTGGCGATGTAGACTGATCTTTATTTTGAGTACCCTTTATGTATGATTCCGCCTCAGGCGATGGTGACTGATTATATATCATTATGCACTAAGTTGTATCCTGTATTGTGCTTCTCTGATGTGATGATATCTATATGATTCCGCTGTCATATGTGTGTAAATTATTCTATTTTCTGTTTATGCTATTATCTGTGATCTGCTAATGATGATTAATGTGTTATATTCCAATGATTAACCTTAACACCGTGTCACGGGGTTTTGGGATCGTCACAGAAAAGCTCGGATTTTCATATAACAAAGGTTAAGATGTTTTATTATAAAAAGATTTGATTTTTGCTTTTGAAAAGGTAAGATTTTTAATGAAGTAATGTTTTGTTTTTTTATTTAGAAAAGGTTAAATCTTTAATCTAGGAAAGTTAAGATTTTTAATTTGCTAAAGGTTTGATTTTTAATTAGTTAAAGATTCGATTTTTATCGTCTTGAAAGCGAAGAGAAAGAGGGTAAAAATATATTTTTTATTCGAGTGGTAAGTTAGAAATATAATTTTTATATAAGCATGAAGTTAAAAATATAATTTTTATATTATAGAGAAGATAAAAATATAATTTTTATAAGATAGAGAATATAAAAATACGATTTTTATATATGTTGTAGCGAAATAAAAATCAGATTTTTATTATATGTATAGTGGAGTGAAAATGCAATTTTTTTAGCGTTGAAATAAAAACGTGATTTTTAATATGAACAGCGTAGAGAGGACTACGTTGGAATGTCAGGCTTATCTCGACGGTTTTGAAATTCAGAATAAAAACTGGCGGAGTGGATCCCAAAGGTGAGAACTTCTCACTTTAACACTTCTTTTCTAGTTAAAAATATGTACTAGGATGCAGACGGTGTTTAGTAGCACCCGAGACCCGTCGTCCACAGACCATGGACGGCTTATTTGTTTAGTTGATTGTTTGGTGACTGATTTATTTGTTTGGTTGATTAATTTGATTGAATTGGTTTGGGATGTGAAATGGAATTGATTATATTGGTATGTGTATGGCGTGGGCCATTATTAGACTGGGGATAAGGCTAGGCCTTGTCCCGCTTCTAGTATCGTGCCGTTATGCCGCTGAAATTTTCTAAGATAAGTTGGAAAAATAAAAAGATCATTTTATTGAATAAATGAACTGAATAGAATATTCATAAGTTGAATAAAATATTTTATCATTAAAAATATAATTTTTAACGTGTGTGTGTGAATAAAAGAAAATATTCATTTACAAATCAGACGATTTGTTTATGTACACTGATTTGACCGATATGGATTGGGATGATAAATTTTACACATCGCCCAATTACACAAATAAAATCTGTGTTTGTTGATTTGAAACCCCACACGGGTATTGGGATGATATTTGACGTACACTAGTCCCAATTTTGTAGTCGTATGTCGATCGATAGGTTGACAGACAGTTGTGTTGTGCACTTTGAGTGATGGTTGATTATCATTGATATATATACATGTGTTGTATGGAAATCCATAGAAATAAAATCTATGGTAATTGATTGGGCCTCAGTCCAGTTTTGAAAAGAAATATTTGTGAAGAAATATTTGAAAAGAAATATTTGTGATGAAATATTTGGAAAAGAAATATTTGTGATGAAATATTTGAAAAGAAATATTTGTGATGAAATATTTGAAAAGAAATATTTGAAATAGAAGTATATGAAGCCGTGTTGATTAGATTTGCGCCATTTTGACGTGAACGATATTTATATCGATTTTATTCGAATATTGAAAACGAAGTGATTTCAAAATATAACATTTTGAAAATATTATCATTTATATATATATATATATATATATATCGATGAGATGGAATATACAATTTTATTTCGAAATTGAATATGAAGTTGAAATCGTTTTGAAAACGAAGTTGAAATCATTTTGGAAACGAAGATAAAATAATTTATAAAATACGTTTCAAAAGGAAATCGATGAAATATATATAATATATATATTATATATATTTAATGGCCAGAATAGAACGCGCCGCGCTGCGGCAGTTCGCGAATTTCGACCATTGACTTCGAAATGACGGTACGGGAGATCCGACCGTCGGATTCTCCTGAAACCGGGACCATTGGGTTCGTATCAAAAAGAGCTTTCCAATGAATATTAGAAATTTGAAATCTAATGGTTGGATTTAGAGTTATGTCCAAATCAAATTTGGAAAAGGTCGCTGTAAGTTTAGTTCGACGACCGTTATTGGAAATCGACTGTAAGGGCCTTGATAAAATTATTAAAAATATCAATAATTTGTGTAAAATCATAATAACTGATTTAGAAAGAACTAGGATGAAAAATCCCATATTTAAAAATATAAAAATATATTTTTATCGAAATGAACTAGTTATGAACTAGAATTAAAATCCAATATTTTTAATTAAATAAATTGGATTTGAAGTGGTTTTAAAAATAATCAGAATTTCCAATATGCGTATTGGAATGGATTTAAATCGAAATTATCTTTGGAATATTTCGATGTTGGATTTCGTGATTATACAGAAATGGTTGTGGAGATTAGAAAGATATATTTGTATCGTTATTTCCAATACGATATTTGTTGGTTTTAGAATTTGATAGTGAATATAAGCCGATATATTTTCTATTCAGAGCCTTATATTTAATATCAAATGGGATCTTGGGTTTGTCATGAATGGTGTCTTCACTAACACTGTTCTTGAACCCAGTTGAAAAAAGATTAAATCTTTTTATTTAGATTTAATGAAGTTTACCAATTAATTAATATTTAACTAGAATTAAATTGAAATTGGTTTTTGGGTTTATCGTGAATGGTGTTCTAAATAACACTTGTTCTTTAACCCGATTAACAATGGAATGTGATTTTGGGTTTATCGTGAACCGTGTTTTAAAGGATATTAGTTCTTTAAGCCAGTTAAAGATAAGATTAATTTCTTAACTTGGAATAATCATTAAGAAATGATTTTCGAGAGTGAAACTGAATTTGAGTTTTAATGAATCTTTAATTAGATTGAAATGATCGAGAATAGAGTGTCACCAGTTTTGCTCCAAAGCGATAGTTAAATCTTTAATTAGATTTGAACGTGAAATGGTAATTAGCTTTACCGATAACACCGTGGTGTTAGATATGGAGTGTTACCAGTTTTGCTCCATGGGATAAATAGGTTGCTATTGGGAATTAAAATAAATAATTACTTCGTTGTGGTTCGCTAATCCCGACTAGTTTGGAAAACCTTAACATGGTTTGAAATGATATCCAAAGGAAGATTAAAGAATAAATTTAAAAGAATTTATCTTTGATAAAATTAATGGGAACCTTTCCCTAAGAATATGAATTTTAGATACTCACTGTAGGTTTGCTAAGATGGATGGTTTCCTAGGTATTGATCTGATGTCGGTTTCGGCCTTCAGGGTTAATTTTTGGGGAATTGTTCTCTTGCTAATTTATGTTAGTGACTGATGAATTGGAATGAGGCGTATGTTGTGTTTGTGTAACACTTGTTTATTATATACGCGGGTTATTCAGGAAGGCCGGGTTTATACCCATTCTAAATAACCGATTCGACGATAAGTCGAAGATGAAGACGGTGGTTGAAGACCAGAGGTCTTCACATCGTTGGGATGATTATTGATGATCTTGATTGGGCTGTACACCCAAGAGGAGGGAATCAGTTGGTGATCGTCCAGACGTACTTGGAGATCAATGGATATGTAAGGAAAGTGCCTCCGGTTTCGTTCAGACCCAGAACGGAATTGTAAATGGACTGTGCGTCTGACATTGGATTTTGTTCTATGTTGATTGATCTCTGTTAAATATATATCTGTTTGGCGGCGGAGAATTTATTCTCTTGCTTAATGCCCTTCTCTGAGATGTATGAGCTCAGAGGTTATATATTGAGGGATATCAATCGCATGGAGTGTGAATTGCCTGTGTGGCATGCCTAAGTGGAAGATGATCAAGGCTTCTGTTGAAAAGCAAAGTCTTGTGGTTGATGATCAAAGCACGGCCTATGTGGCACAGCTTTGTGTATGGCGTTAATTCGCGAGCCTTACACCTCGGTATGAGTCAAAAACGGGATACGGACCGTTGGGAGAACATGACGTTTCTTTCTAGTTATGGGTGGTGTCAGTGCTTAAACTGGCTGACATTTATATACTTTTCACCTTTGTGGTTGTTGGAATGCGAGGCGCCTCGATTTTAGATCTGTTAGGACCAGGAAACGTGTGTTTAGGAATAACTAATCCCCAAACGTAAGGGAGGACCAGCCCAACCGATTCCAAGGGTTACCCAGGGAGAGTAGTCCTGAGACATTTGCTAGAGTGTCTTGAAGCGGAGAGGAGCTTGCCCCTTGCCTCGACTCATGACGGAAATCCAATTTCCAATACATGAATTTGCGGTTTTAATTGTAGAGCCTAGTATGGCGACATGATATATGGTACCCATGCCGTCTATGATTGATACTTATGATTGAAATTGTTTTGAGACACTTTTGCACTAGTAATAATATCAAATGATTTCGTTTTACATGTATCAAGCATTATTTGGCTGTCATAAGGTAAAACCCTATCCTCCGACTTGCGTTGCATTGTGTGATGGGACCTAGGTCTTACAACAGCTTCATTGTTCTTTATTTAGCATTGCGCTGTTTGTTTATGCAATGGTATCCTTGGGGTAAAAACCCGTTCCGTGTTATACGGCGTGGTCCCTTGATTTACCGAACTTTAAAATCAAATTAATAACTGTTTAGTTCTCACACCATGAAACACCCCACCCTCCGTTAAGGTCACTCACAAGGGACTGCCTTAACTTTGGTATAGGTTTATAAGTAAAAGTCACAAATAAAACACAAGACAGATATAAACACACACACACACATACACACACATATATATATATATGTATGCAGCGGAAAACATCAGACTTTTATTTCATAAAATACTTGTTCCTACAACACATTTCCATAATTGTCTCATAACAACTTCCAAAACATTATAACATCATTTCTGTTTTGTTTTTTAAATAAAGAAGCATAAAACGTGATTAAAACTGCATAAATCCCCATAGAGTGTGTCCAACAGCCATAGCCAAGGAAAGAGACTCCAAACCATACATCAACTATCTTGAAGCTTTTAAAGAATCCGACTTTGCTGGGGTTTTTCCTCCCTATGGACCGGGGGGGGGGGGGGGGCGGAAGAAAAGAAGATGAAAGAAAATAGGTCAGACATAAAGCCTGGTAAGTCTAGTGACTCTTCAGTATGAGAATAAGAATAAGGGCATGATAGGTATAAACTGGAAACAGGAAAGTATCATAAACTGAGATAAGGTAGTTCTGAAACGAATATACTATCGCACCCCACACTATATCTCTGCACCTAGATGCATTAGTTCTAAACTGGCACCCCATGCTGAGGGTGAAATGATCCCCTTATTTTAAAGATTGGCTCCTACTCGCGTAATTACATGTGTCTTACGGCCCCTAAATATTGTTGATACCTATGCTGGCCCCACCATGGGGTGTATCAAGTCCTATGGTGGCGACCCCACACAATCCTTAGAATGCATAGGTTATACTACTGGTGCCCCCAGTGCCCTGTTTGTCTGCTCCGAAGTGTATGCACGCCCGCACTCCGTTAGAACCCACACTATTGCACACACCGCCGTCGCTTTGACCGCTTACAATCAGCCCAATAATTGTGCCCCACCCTTCCTAGTTTCAGGGTACCATGACACCTAATTGGGTTACTGCTGAAATGGGTCCCCGTTACTGGGGTTTTCTAGTCAAACATGTTAAGCGGTTAAGTGTCTGTATTTACCTAACCCTACCCATCAATTTCATTAACATGTTGAATTGGTTAAGTGTTTTAGTTAACTTAACCCTACCATCTTGATTTGTCTGTCCTTAGCCTTTTAAAGCACCGACCACTCACATTAGACAGATATTGTTACGGTTACTGGATGTGCCGGTTGGTTCCGGGCAGATTTACACCGTAACTCAGTCTAACCTCGGGTTCTTATTAAGCTCAATGCTTAACCACCCACATTGGATAGGTATTGTTGTGACTACTGGACAGCCGGGCGGGTCCGGGCAAATTTACATCACAACTCAATCCAACCTCGTGTTAAGCATATTCGTATTTTCTAAATTTACTTATTTGTCTTCATTATTTAATATATGTAAATTTGTCAACAATTAAATGTTATGGCCCACATTCCAAGTTTAACATTTTTGGTACAAGAATTTATACCGTTTAAATGCCACCAATTTTGGCATGTGACAACCATGCCAATTTCATATATTTTTATGTCAAGTTTTACTAATATTCCCAACGTTACCTCGTTTAAACATTAGGCTAACAATCTTAGCCTAATTTTCGTTCACATAGTTTTAACATATAATATTAGGCTTAAAACTTAGCCTAATTTAGCCATAGCCCTCCTAATTGATACCAACGAGTAAAATCCCCTTGTGCTTCAGGTCCCCATAATAGTAATAAAGAATGTGCTAAACTATTTGCAGGGGTAGAAACCGCAGCAGTTAAGAAATTAGGCCTCCCAGCTCTTCCCTAGCTTGATGGTTCGATTCTTAATGGCTTAGCAAGACAACTCAGATTGGTTGATTTATTAGGCAAGATGAGAAATTATATGCATGGGAGAAAGAGTGGGAGAAAGAGGCTTGATTTATCTGCGCTTTCCTATTACTTTACCCTGATTTGACTACTTCCCTAGGGATCAGACGCACACAAATAGGCATAAGGGAGTTCATAAACATAAACATGACATAGGTGTAAATTTGGCATTTTTGGCATAGTCAATATGAACATCATAGGTGTGAACTTGCAAAATAGCCAACATGAATGTCATAGATGTGAACTTGCAAAATAGTTAATATACACATATGTGAATTTGCAACATAGCCTAAATCAATTTACATATATGTGAATTTGCATTGAAATAAGGGTCTAACCAAATAGGTGTCACATGAATTAGCATATGATTTAGACAGCATAAGTCTAAACTTGTTTTTTGGATCCAGGCATAACATTGAACATCACTAGCACATGACAAGAATATGACATTTTCATAAATATGTATAACTTTATGACAAGGGTGTGAACTAGATCCAATCGCATATCTAATTACAACATGAAACATGTACTAAAGTGGATCTTGACATGGATCCAATTAGGAACTTGCAACTTTTGTATAAACATAGGGCATGTATATGAACATAACCATTTAGGCATAAAGGTTCTTGCATAAAGTATATACATGAGGTTCTAATCACAAACAACCTATATAATCACATAAACATGAAATATACAACTTGCTTGTGATGTTGTTGTCATTCTAAAAGTACAATAGGATCAACATCGATCTTAATTATACCACAAACATCCCAATTTCATTTGCAACACAATCATTTCAATACATAGATATGAATTAACATCGTCGTTACATAATAGCACAATTCCACTTCCAATTTACATCGAATCAAGTTTTAGTTTTATTCTCATCGGAAAACTCACTATACTAACAACGAACGACGAACTTGAATTCTAGATTCTGAATTCTGAATTTGATATGCTTTCCTTTGGGTAGACTAACGTTGTTTTGATTTGTGTTTTACTTTAGTACTGGCTTGTCTCTAAGCTTTCTAACTGACGGCCACTCCTAGTTTCTTTCCAGCATCGTGACGGCTTTAGTATTATATTATTTGTGTGAATTTATGGTTAGACTTGAGTTGTATTTATAGAATTTTAATCTGATTAGAGCCGTTGATGAAACCAGAGTGAATCCAGACCATCCATCTCAAGAGAAGCCAATCAGAAAGTGACATGTAAGCCCTAGTGACTCAGCCAAGCCTCAGAAATCGACCAGAACCTGACCAAGCCAGCAAGGGCCTGACCAACAGGTTTTCTGGACTGGGCGCACTTGGTAGGTGCGCCAGTGCTAAAATTGTACTGGCGCACTTCCCAAGTGCGCCAGTGCAATTTTGTTCTGGCGCACTTCCCAAGTGCGCCAATGCATTCTGACCCGTTTTTGGTTTTTCTGCCCAATTTCGTTCGTCCATATCTTCTTCATACGGTATCCATTTTATGCAAACTTGGACTCTATCTCAAGCAGAATTTTGAGACGAACACAATGGCGTAAACCATTTGTCTTAATTCCATCATTTAGAATTGATTATACTTTAATTTGTTAAGTTACAGTTAACAGAAAATTCGGGGTGTTATACACCAGTCACATGACTGACCTGGAGTTTATTGTTTTAACCTAAACTCTGTATGCCCTTATTTTCCGCACGGGCAGCTAGTAGATGGGTTTTGTGATTTATATTCACAGGATCTTGGTTTACAGCTGGAACGATACTCGGAAATCCCTGTATCCGTGTATTTCTTTCAGTTATGTTTTGTATTATTTTTCCGCTGCTGTAACGTATTTAAATCTCTAATATTCTCTGTTGTATTATATTTATTCTTACTCTGTAATATTCTTGTACTCTGATGGAAATTGTTGTAATAGCAATGAAATGTTTTTCTGTTTATGTTCTGATATGTCCAGTTCTCAAAACAATCAGGGGTTTCGAGCGGTCTTGGTCGGTTTAGCGATCGATTCGGATCGAGCGAAATCCCTTACCGTTACATCTGTTATAAGGGCTTTGGTTTACAGATCTCGAGAGCAAGACACATTTGAACCGAACGAAAGAATTTATCAAAGATTGGATTAGTAATGTCCAATGAGAATTACTCGTTAGAGATAGGATCAGTAGTATCCTAGAACGAGTGTGAAGAGAGTTTCTTTTAAAAATTAAAATGAAAACAAACTTTATTTTGAAGATTGAAACCATTTTATACATATTTGAATATTCATTTTATATTGAATTTGGATAATCCAATATATAAAGATTTTGCATATACGCCTTACTAACATGTATTCAAAGTTTTAATATACTGGATAGATATCGAATCACCCTATAGTCGCCCAGGCATAATTTTGGTGATGTCGCGACATCATCAGCATTCATTTTCGAGTTTCGAAGGTGTGATATCTATATATTTCCATCAGACTGGTGTGAGAACCAAAACTAGATAAGGTTTATTGTTGTGATTTGGCATCAAAAACATGATTTTTTGTATACATATCAAAATTATGATTTTGAAACGATAATCCACTAATTGATTGATGGTTGTGTTGTTTGATTATTGGTTTGAAATTTTGAACCATTATGCCAAATTGAACCGAATATTGAACTGTATTGAAAAATGATTACAATTGCACGCATATACATGTATATCTACTGCATAGGTCATAGCAAGGAGGCTAGAGAAGAGGAATAAAATTGTTTGCCCGACAAATAGGTACATGTTTGTGGTATTTCTCGGGGATTCGATGATTTTACGAGCCGATTGGCTAGCCGCTTGGATTTTTTTCTTTTGGATTAGTGAGGGCCATGGGAGGCTATTTGAAATATCCCGATGCTCCCGGTGTAGGGGAGGTTATGGCGAAATTTTTCGAAAATTTAGGGTGTTAGCCAAATTTTTGAAAATTTTGAAAAGTTCTTAGAAACTGAAAATTTGAAGAGCTTAAGCCATAATTAAAATAATGAAAGTGGAGTTGATTATTAAACAACTTTCAGCTTCGTTCCTTTTCGAGAACGAAAAGATTTTAAGTGGGGGCGAATGTAACAACCCGGAAATTCTGAGCCAATTTAAAATTTTTATTTTTGCAATTTTAATGAATTTTGAATATTTAAAATGAATTGTTTTAAATAATAACAACGGAAAAATTATTTTTGACGAAGTTAAAATGAATAATTTTATTTTAATTATATAACGAGCCTGAAATGGCGTGGTAGTTTGAAAATTCAATTTCGAATTTCAAATGAATGTACAGGATTCAAAATAAATTAGATTTCAGTGAAACAAGAAATATTTAAATCTGTTTAACCATATCTTTCGAACGGTTGTAAGAAACTGAGATTTCACTTTAGAATTTGAAAGATATGTCCATTTAAAATTCAGAAAGGTCGCTGTGGAATTTATATATATTTTAATATATATAAAGGCCCTTAGAAATGGAAATTTTGCAAATGACCTCGGTTTTCGACGAAACCACTTTTGTTGGATCCGGGATGTCAAGTTATTTCTATGTTCAAAATTCATAATTTTTTGAGTCAATATGTGAGCATGGCGAAGCTAAACGTGTTTTGAACAGTTATAGTTAATTTGGGTCGACTAGAAAATGGCCATTTTTCAAACAGTCTTAGAATTTGACAAAATTTGTTTTGTTAGAACCGTATCGTCAATACGAAGCTAGAAATAATTTTTCGGAAATTTTTAGAGACTGTATGTGGCCACGGTAAATTGAAATGTGCGTTTAAACTGAATATATAAAGATTTATATTTTAATTTGAATGAAAACTGATCGTAATGGCCGAATTGGCTTTCGATACATTTCCCATTGTATTCGTAATGGGGGTAATTAGCTAGGGATGACAGTTGTTGGGTCTCGATTGGTGCTAGAATTAAAAGTCAACCTTTATCGGAGAAAAAAATAATAAACAAAATAAAAATTATATAAAACCTTGGCCCCCTTCTTTTCCCTCTTCTCTCTCTTCTATTCAGAAAATCGAATTAAAAAAACGGCCAACGTTGACCTCGAGCCGCCACCCTCGATCACGCCCCCCTCTCTCGCGTCACTGCTCCAAACGCCCGGCCCCACCTCGCTGCACCAATCCCTCCACTTCTCCTTCTCGATTCTCCCTTCTCCGATGCGCGAGGACCGAGACCCAAACCTGCATCCACCCAATCCGGCCACCCACCATCTGTCATCGCTACCGTAGCTCCCCTCTGCCGCCGCCGCCTCTGATGAACCCTCCGCCTCCTCCACTCGAGAATGCCACCCATCCCTCCAACGCGTCGACCTCGATCTGCCCCCCTAGCCTAACGCGAAGACCCGAACCCACGAGCCCACTGCGCCACCTTGATCCGCCCCCTCCTGCACCTAGCGCGACCTCCCCCTCTTCTCCCCTTGCCGTTCGAACAACCCCCTCCTTTGAAAATCAATGTAAGTGTTTTATTTTCTTTATTTATTTTATTTCTTTATAGAAATTTATAAATGCGGTTTTATTCAAACAAAAAGGTCTGATTTTGAAATTAGAAAAGGTGATATATTTTTTTATGTGAAGAGATTGGATTTTTATGGTGAGAAGCTCAGATTTTTAATGTGAAGAAGTTGGGTTTTTAATGTGAGAAGCTTGGATTTTTAATGTGAAGAGGTTGGATTTTTAATGTGAAAAGCTCGGATTTTCATATAACAAAGGTTAAGATGTTTTATTATAAAAAGATTTGATTTTTGCTTTTGAAAAGCCAAGATTTTTAATGAAGTAATGTTTTGTTTTTTTTATCTCGAAAAGGTTAAATCTTTAATCTAGGAAAGTTCAGATTTTTAATTTGCTAAAGGATAGATTTTTAATTAGTTAAAGATTCGATTTTTATCGTCTTGAAAGCGAAGAGAAAGAGGATAAAAATATAATTTTTATTCGAGTGGTAAGTTAGAAATATAATTTTTATATAAGCATGAAGTTAAAAATATAAATTTTATATTATAGAGAAGATAAAAATATAATTTTTATAAGATAGACAATATAAAAATTCGATTTTTATATATGTTGTAGCGAAATAAAAATCAGATTTTTATTATATGTATAGTGGAATGAAAATGCAATTTTATAGCGTTGAAATAAAAACGTGATTTTTAATATGAACCGCGTAGAGAGGACTGCGTTGGAATGTCAGGCTTACCTCGATGGTTCTGAAATTCAAAAATAAAACTGGCGGAGTGGATCCCGAAGGTGAGAACTTCTCACTTTAACTCTTCTTTTCTAGTTAAAAATATATACTAGGATGCAGACGGTGTTTAGTAGCACCCGATACCCGTCATCCACAGACCATGGACGGCTTGTTTGTTTAGTTGATTGTTTGGTGATTGATTTATTTGTTTGGTTGATTAATTTGATTGAATTGGTTTGGGATGTGAAATGGAATTGATTAGATTGGTATGTGTATGGCGTGGGCCATTATTAGACTGGGGATAAGGCTAGGCCTTGTCTCGTTTTTATTATCGTGCCATTATGCCGCCGAAATTTTCAAAAATAAGTTAGAAAAATAAAAAGATCATTTTATTGAATAAATGAACTGAATAGAATATTCATAAGTTGAATAAAATATTTTATCGTTAAAAATATAATTTTTAACGTGTGTGTGAATAAAATAAAATATTCATTTACAAATCAGACAATTTGTTTATGTACACTGATTTGACCGATATGGATTGGGACGATAAATTTTACACATCGCCCAACTACACAAATAAAATATGTGTTTGATGATTTGAAACCCCACACGGGTATTAGGATGATATTTGACGTACACAAGTCTCAATTTTATAGTTGTATGTCGATCGATAGGTTGACAGACAGTTATGTTGTGCACTTTGAGTGATGGTTGATTATTTATCATTGATATATAAACATGTGTTGTATGGAAATCCATAGAAATAAATTCTATGGTAATTGATTGGGCCTCATTCCACTCTTGGAAAGAAACATTTGTGAAGAAATATTTGAAAAGAAATATTTGTGATGAAATATCTGGAAAAGAAATATTTATGATGAAATATTTGAAAAGAAATATTTGTAATGAAATATTTGAAAAGTAATATTTGAAATAGAAGTATATGAAGCCGTGTTGATTAGATTAGCGCCATTTTGACGTGAATGATATTTATATCGACTTTATTCGAATATCGAAAAAGAAGTGATTTCAAAATATAACGTTTTGAAAATATTATCATTTATATATATATCGATGAGATGGAATATCCAATTTTGTTTCGAAATTGAATATGAAGTTGAAATTGTTTTGAAAACGAAGATAAAACAATATATAAAATACGTTTAAAAAGGAAATCGATGAAATATATATAATATATATATATTATATATATTTAATGGCCTGAATATAACGCGCCGCGCTGCGACAGTTCGCGAATTTCGACCATTGTCTTCGAATTGACGATACAGGAGATCCGACCGTCGGATTTTCCTGAAACCGGGACCATTGGGTTCGTATCGAAAAGTGCTTTCCAATGAATATTAGAAATTTGAAATCTAATAGTTGGATTTGGAGTAATGTCCAAAACAAATTTGGAAAAGGTCGCTATAAGTGCAATTCGACGACCGTTAATGGAAATCGACTGTACGGGCCTTGATAAAATTATTAAAAATGTCAATAATTTGTTTAAAATCATAATAACCAATTTATAAAGAACTGGGATGAAAAATCCCATATTTAAAAATATAAAATTATATTTTTATCGAAATGAACTAATTATGAACTAGAATTAAAATCCAATTTTTTTAATTATATAAATTAGATTTGAAGTGGTTTTAAAAATAATCAAAATTTCCAATATACCTATTGGAATGGATTTGAATTGAAATTATCTTTGGAATATTTCGATGTTGGATTTCGTGATTATACAGATATGGTTATGGAGATTTGAAAGATATATTTATATCGTTATTTCCAATATGATATTTGTTGGTTTTAGAATTTGATATTGAATATAAGCTAATATATTTTCTATTCAGAGCCTTGTATTTAATATCAAATGGGATCTTAGGTTTGTCGTGAATGGTGTCTTCACTAACACTGTTCTTGAACCCAGTTGAAAAAAAGACTAAATCTTTTTATTTAGATTTAATGAAGTTTACCAATTAATTAATATTTAATTGGAATTAAATTGAAATTGGTTTTTGGGTTTATCGTGAACGGTGTTCTAAATAACACCTATTCTTTAACCCGATTAACAATGGAATGTGATTTTGGGTTTATAGTGAACCGTGTTTTAAAGGACATTGGTTCTTTAACTCAGTTAAAGATAAGATTAATTTCTTAGCTTGGAATAATCGTTAAGAAATGATTTTCGAGATTAAAACTGAATTAGAGTTTTAATGAATCTTTAATTAGATTGAAATGATCGAGAATGGAGTGTCACCAGTTTTGCTCCAAAGCGATAGCTAAATATTTAATTAGATTTGAACGTAAAATGGTAATTAGTTTTACCGATAACACCGTGGTGTTAGATATGGAGTGTTACCAGTTATGCTCCATGGGATAAATAGGTTGGGATTGAGAATTAAAATAAATAATTACTTCGGTGTGGTTCGCTAATCCCGACTAGTTTGGAAAACCTTAATATGGTTTGAAATGATATCCAAAGGAAGATTAAAGAATAAATTTAAAAGAATTTATCTTTGATAAAATTAATGGGAACCTTTCCCTAAGAATGTGAAATTTAGAAACTCACTATAGGTTAGCTAAGATGGATGGTTTCCTGGGTATTGATTTGATGTTGGTTTCCGCCTTCAGGTTTAATCTTTGGGGAATTGTTCTCTTGCTAATTTACAGTAAGTGACTGATGAATTGGAATGAGGCGTATGTTGTGTTTGTGTAACACTTGTTTATTATATACACGGGTTATCCAGGAAGGCCGGGTTTATACCCATTCTGAATAATCGATTCGACGATAAGTCGAAGATGAAGACGGTGGTTGAAGAACAGAGGTCTTCACATCGTTTGGATGATTATTGATGATCTTGATTGGGCTGTACACCAAAGAGGAGGGAATCAGTTGGTGATCGTCCAGATGTACTTGGAGATCAATGGATATGCGAAGAAAGTGCCTTCGGTTTCGTTCAGACCCTGAAAGGACTTGTAAATGGACCATGTGTCTGACATTGGATTTTGTTCTATGCTGATTGATCTCTGTTAAATATATATCTGTTTGGCGGCGGAGAATTTATTCTCTTGCTTAACGCCCTTATCTGAGATGTAAGAGCTCAGAGGTTATATATTGAGGGATATCAATCGCATGGAGTGAATTGCCTTTGTGACATGCCTAAGTGACAGATGATCAAGGCTTCTGTTGAAAAGAAAAGTCTTGTGGTTGATGATCAAAGCACAACCTATGTGGCACAGCTTTGTGTATGGCGTTAATTCGCGAGCCTTACACCTCGGTATGAGTCAAAAAGGGGATACAGACCTTTGGGAGAACAAGACGTTTCTTTCTAGCTATGGGTGGTGTCAGTGCTTAAACTAGCTGACATTTATATACTTTTCACCTTTGTGGTTGTTGGAATGCGAGGCACCTCGATTTTAGGTCTGTTAGGGCCGAGAAACGTGTGTTCAGGAATAGCTAATCCTCAAACGTAAGGGAGGACCAGCCCAACCGATTCCAAGGGTTACCCGGGGAGAGTTGTCCTGAGACATTTGCTAGAGTGTCTCGAAGCGGAGAGGAGCTTCCCCCTTTCCTCGACTCATGACGGAAATCCAATTTCCAATACGTGAATTTGCGGTTTTAATTGTAGTGCCTAGTATGGCGACATGATATATGGTACCCATGTCGTTTATGATTGATACTTATGATTTAAATTGTTTTGAAACACTTATGCACTAGTAATAATATCAAATGATTTCGTTTTATACGTATCAAGCATTATTTGGCTGTTATAAGGTAAAACCCTATCCTCCGGCTTGCGTTGCATTGTGTGATAAGACCTGGGTCTTATAACAGCTTCATTGTTCTTTATTTAGCATTGCGCTGTTTGTTTATGCACTGGTATTCTTGGGGTAAAAACCCGTTCTGTGTTATACGGCGTGGTCCCTTGATTTATCAAACTTTAAAATCAAATTAATAACTGTTTAATTCTCACACCAGTCACATGATTGACTTGGAGTTTATTGTTTTAACATAAACTCTGGGTGCCATAATTTTCCGCACGGGCAGCTAGTAGTTGGGTTTTGCATATTTATATTCACATGATCTTGGTTTACATCAGGAACGATACTCAGAAAGCTCTGTATCCGTGTATTTCTTTAAGTTATGTTTTGTATTATTTTTACGCTGCAGTAATGTATTTAAATCTCTGATATTCTCTGTTGTATAATATTTATTCTTACTCTGTAATATTCTTGTACTCTAATGGAAATTGTTGTAATAGCAATGAAATGTTCTTCTGTTTGTGTTCTGATATGTCCTGTTCTGAAAACAAGCAGGGGTTTCGAGCGGTCTTGGTCGGTTTAGCGATCAGTTTGGATCGAGCGAAATCCCTTGTTGTAGAGAATATAATTTTTAATCAATCATAGGCGGCATAAGCGCCCTATTCCACTATGTCGCCATACTAGGCTCTATAAATAAAACCGAAATATCACGTATTGGGAATTGGATACCATCATGAGTCGGGGCAAGCTCCTCTCCGCTTCGAGACACTCTAGAAAATGTCTTGGGACTACACACTCTGGGTAACCCCTGGAATCGGTTGGGCCGGTCCTCTCTAACGATTGAGGATTAGTTATTCCTGAACACACGTTTCCCGGTCCTAACAGACCTAAAATCGAGGCGCCTCATTCCAACAACCACATAGGTAAAAATAATATAAATGTCAGCCAGTTTAAGCACTGACACCACCCATAGCTAGAAAGGAACGTCGTGTTCTCCCAACGGTCTGTATCCCGTTACTGACTCATACCGAGGTTTGAGGATCGCGAATTAATGCCGTACACAAAGCTATGCCACGTAGGCCGTGCTTTGACCATCAACCACAAGACTTCTCTTTTCATCAAAGCCTTGATCCATGCAACTCAGCATGCCACACAGGCAATTCATGTCATGCGATTGATATCTATCGATATATAACTTCTGAGCTCGTACGTCTCAGAGAAGGGCGTTAAGCAAGAGAATAAATTTTCCACTGCCAAACAGATATATATTTAATAGAAATCAATCAACACATAATAAAATCCAATGTCAGACACACAATCCATGTACACGTCCGTTCTGGGTCTAAACTAAACCAGAGGCACTTTATACCTTGCTTATCCATTGATCTCCAAATACGTCTGGACGACCACCAACTAGTTCCCTCCTATTGGGTGTACAACCCAATCAGGATCATCGGTAATTATCCAAACGATATGAAGACCTCTGGTCTTCGACCACCGTCTTCATCTTCGACTTATCGTCGAATCGGTTATTTAAAATGGGTATAAACCCGGCCTTTCTAAATAACCCGCGTATATAAAAAAACAAGTGTTACACAAACGCAACATACGCCTCATTCCAATCCACCAGTCACTAACCATAAATAAGTATGAGAGCAATTCCCCAAATATTAACCCCGAAGGCCAAACCAACATCAGATCAATACCCAGGAAACCATTCTTCTTAGCTAACCTACTGCTAGTTTCTAAATTTCATAATCTTAGGGAAAGGTTCCCATTAATTTTATCAAAGATAAATTCTTTTAAATTTATTCTTTAATCTTCCTTCGGACATCATTTCGAACCACGTTAAGGTTTTCCAAACAAGTCGGGATTAGCGAACCACACCGAAGTAATTATTTATTTTAATTCCCGACCCCTACCTATTTATCCCATGGAGCAAAACTGGTAACACTCCATACCTAACACCACAGTGTTATCGGTAAAACTAATTACCATTTCACGTTCAAATCTAATTAAAGATTTAACTCTCGCTTTGGAGCAAAATTGGTGACACTCCATTCTCGATCATTTCAATCTAATTAAAGATTCATTAAAACTCTAATTCAGTTTTAATCTCGAAAATCATTTCTTAATTATTATTCCAAGCTAAGAAATTAATCTTTTCTTTAACTGGGTTAAAGAACCAATGTCCTTTAAAACACGATTCACAATAAACCCAAAATCACATTCCATTGTTAATCGGGTTAAAGAATACGTGTTATTTAGAACACCGTTCACGATTAACCCGAAAACCAATTTCAATTTAATTTCAATTTAATTACAATTAAATATTAATTAATTGGTAAACGTCATTAAATCTAAATAAAAAGATTTAATCTTTTTTCAACTGGGTTCAAGAACAGTGTTAGTGAAGACATCATTCACAACAAACCTAAGATCCCATTTGATATTAAATACAAGGCTCTGAATAGAAAATATATCGGCTTATATTCAGTATCAAATTCTGAAACCAACAAATATCGTATTGGAAATAACGATATAAATATATCTTTCAAATCTCCACAACCATATCTGTATAATCACGAAATCCAACATCGAAATATTCCAAAGATAATTTCGATTCAAATCCATTCCAATACGTATATTGGAAATTCTGATTATTTTCAAAACCACTTCAAATCCAATTTATTTAATTAAAAATATTGGATTTTAATTCTAGTTCATAACTAGTTCATTTCGATAAAAATATATTTTTATATTTTTAAATATGTGATTTTTCATCCTAGTTCTTTCTAAATCAGTTACTTTGATTTTACACAAATTATTGATATTTTTAATAATTTTATCAAGGCCCGTACAGTCGATTTTCAGTAACGGCCGTCGAACTGCACTTGCAATGACCTTTTACAAATTTTATTTGGACATAACTCCAAATCCAATCGTTAGATTTCAAATTTCTAATATTCGTTGGAAAGCTCTTTTCGATACGAACCCAACGGTCCCGGTTTCAGGAGAATCCGAAAGTCGGATCTCCCGTATTTTAATTCGAAGTCAATGGTCGAAATTCGCGAACGGTCGCAGTGCAGCGCGTTCTATTTAGGCCATTAAATATATATAATATATATATATATTATGTATATTTCATCGATTTCCTTTTTAAATGTATTTTATAAATCGTTTTAGCTTCGTTTTCAAAACGATTTCAACTTCATATTCAATTTCGAAACAAAATTGGATATTCCATCTCATCGATATATATATATAAATGATAATATTTTCAAAACGTTATATTTGAAATCACTTCTTTTTCGATATTTGAATAAAATCGATATAAATATCGTTCACGTCAAAATGGCGCAAATCTAATCAACACGGCTTCATATACTTCTATTTCAAATATTTCTTTTCAAATATTTCATCACAAATATTTCTTCTCAAATATTTCATCATAAATATTTCTTTTCCAAATATTTCATCACAAATTTTTTTTTCAAATATTTCTTTTCAAAACTGGAATGAGGCCCAATCAATTACCATAGATTTTATTTCTATGAATTTTCATACAACACATCTATATATATCAATGATAAATAATCAACCATCACTCAAAGTGCACAACACAATTGCCTGTCAACCTATCGATCGACATACAACTATAAAATTGGGACTAGTGTACGTCAAATATCATCCCAACACCCGTGTGGGGTTTCAAATCAACAATCACAGATTTTATTTGTGCAGTTGGGTGATGTGTAAAATTTATCATCCCAATCCATATCGGTCAAATCAGTGTACATAAACAAATTGTCTTATTTGTAAATGAATATTTTATTTTATTCATACACACGTTAAAAATTATATTTTTAACGATAAAATATTTTATTCAACTTATGAATATTCTATTCAGTTCATTTATTCAATAAAATGATCTTTTTATTTTTCTAACTTATTTTAGAAAATTCCGTCGGCATAACGACACGATACTAGAAACAGGACAAGGTCTAGTCTTATCCCCAGTCTAATAATGGCCCACGCCATACACATACCAATCTAATAAATTCCATTTCACATCCTAAACCAATTCAGTTAAATTAATCAACCAAACAAATAAATCAATCACCAAACAATCAACTAAACAAACAAGTCGTCCATGGTCTGTGGACGACGGGTGTCGGGTGCTACTAAACACCATCTGCATCCTAGTATATATTTTTAACTAGTAAAGAAGGGTTAAAGTGAGAAGTTCTCGCCTTTGGGATCCACTCCGCCAGTTTTATTTCTGAATTTCAGAGCAGTCGAGATAAGCATGACATTCCAACGCAGTCCTCTCTACGTTGTTCATATTAAAAATCACATTTTTATTTCAACGCTATAAAAATCGCATTTTCATTCCACTATACATATAATAAAAATCTGATTTTTATTTCGCTACAACATATATAAAAATCGTATTTTTTATTCTCTATCTTATAAAAATTATATTTTTATCTTCTCTTCAATATAATAAAAACTTTGGGATTACAATTGCATGCATATACATGTATATCTAATGAACAGGTCATATCAAGGAGGCTAGAGCAGAGAAATAAAATAGTTTGCCCGACAAATAGGTACATGTTTATTGTAATTCTGGGGGTTTTGATGATTTTATGTGTCTATTGGCTAGCCGCTTAGCTTTTTCTTTTTCTTTTGGATTGGTGAGGGCCATGGGAGGCTATTTGAAATATCCCAGAGCTCCCGGTGTAGGAGAGGTTATGGCGAAAGTTTTCGAAAATTTAGGGTGTTAGCCAAATTTTTGAAAAATTTGGAAGTTCTTAGAAACTGAAAAGTTGAAGAACTTAAGCCGTAATGAAAACAATGGAAGTTGAGTTGATTAGTTAAACAACTTTCAGCTTTGTTCCTTTTTGAGGACGAAAAGATTTTAAGTAGGGGAGAATGTAACAACCCGGAAATTCTAAGCCATTTTTTTTTTTTGGCAATTTTAACAAAATTTTGAGTATTTAAAATGGATTATTTTAAATAATAACGACAGAAAATTTATTTTCGACGAAGTTAAAACGAATAAATTTATTTTAATTATATAACGAGCATGAAATGTCACGGTAGTTCGAAAATTCGATTTTGAATTTCAAATGAATACACATAATTCAATATAAGTCAGAATTGAACGAAACAATAAATAATGGAATCTGTTTGACCATATATTTCCAACGGATGTAAGAAACTAAGATTTCATTTTAAAAGTCGAGAGATATGTCTAGTTTAAAATTCAGAAAAGTCGTTGTGGAATTTATATATTTTTTAATATATATAAAGGCCCTTAAAAATGGAAATTTTGCAAACGACCTGGGTTTTCTATGAAACCACTTTTATTGGATCTGGGATGTCAAATTATAGCTATGTTTCAAAATTCATAATTTTCTGAATTAGTATGTGAGTGTGGCGAAGTAAAACGTGTTTTAACAGTTTTAGTCAATTTGGATCGACCAGAAAATGGTCATTTTTCAAACGGTCTCAGAATTTGACGAGACTAGTTTTATTAGTACCGTATCGTCAATACAAAGCTAGAAATAATTTTATGGGAATTTTTAGAGACTTTATGTGGCCCCAGTAAATTGAAATGTACATTCGAATTGAATATATACTGATTTACATTTTTAATTTGACAGAAACTTAGCATACCTACCGAATTGGCTTATGAAACATATCCCATTGTGTTCGGATTGGGGGTTATTAGCTACAGACAACAGTCGTTGGGTTCGATTTCGAGTTCAAAATAAAAGGTTGCTTTTTGGAATTTAAAATTGAATAAAATATAATTATATTTATATAATCCCTTTATCTCTCTCCTTCCTTCTCTCTGGTCAAACACCAATTTATAAAAGAAATAAATAAAGAAGAAAAGATTGCGCTGAAGCCCGTCGCCCACCACCGCCCCCATAAGCCGCTCCACCTCCGCCTCCCCCCTCCCCGCAGTCGCCGTCCATCCCCGACCCTCCTCCGGCCAAAGGCCCCGCTCCCCCTTTCTCTAGTTGAACCCCCCCCCCCCCCCAACGTCCAACCCCCGAAACTCGCAAGCAACCACCACCCGCTTCCACCGCCCACGTCAATTCGCACCCCTCTCCTCCTCACGACCGGGCCCCTCAACCTCCGGTGTTGGCCGCAGCCTCGCCCCCTCTGCTCCTCCTTTCCCTAGTCCCCGATTTCCCCAAACCGACGCCGTCTAGACGCCACCTCCTCTGGCCTCCACGCACCCCTCCTCCTCCAGCGATGATGGTGAACCCCCATTGCTCCACTCCGCCACCAAATCGAACGAAGGTGATTTTTTTTATTTTTTTATAAACTCAGTTCTAATTTAAATGCATTGTTTAAATTCAGTTTTTATTATTTTTACAGGTTAAAAGGGTTTGATTTTTAATCGCACGAAAATTTGATTTGTGATGATATAAAAATTTGATTTTTATCTGTATGTTAACGAATTAAGGATTAGATCTTTATAAATATAAAAACAACATAATAATGAGATTTGTATTTTTAAAGTAGGAAGTTAAAAATATAATTTTTATATAAGTATGATAATAAAAATATGATTTTTATTATATGTGATGTTTAAAAATATAATTTTAATACTAGTGGCATACTAAAAATATAATTTTTAGATAAGCATGAAGTTAAAAATATAATTTTTACATAGGTATGATAATAAAAATATAATCTTTACGATATATGAAGTGAAATAAAAATATGAACTTTATTTTTATCGTGAAATAGTGAGAATAAAGATTAGATTTTTATATGAATAGCGGATTAAAAATATGATTTTTATATAGTAGAGATTATAAAAATATAATTTTTATAAGGTAGAGAATATAAAAATACGATTTTTATATGTATAGCGAAATAAAAATCTGATTTTATTATATGTATAGTGATATAAAAATGTGATTTTTATCCATATAGCGTTGGAATAAGAATGTGATTTTTAATGTGAATAGCGTGACAAAGGTTATGTTGGGAGTACGAGCAAATCCAAATGTTCGGATATTCAGAAATAAAACTGGAGGAGTGGAACCCTTAGTGAGAACTTCTCACTTTAAAATTTCTTTTCTAGTTAACAATATATACTAGGATGCAGACGATGCTTAGCAGCACCCGACACTATCGTCCACAGACCAGGGACGTGTTTGTTTGGTTGTGTAGTTGATTAGATTATTGGTTTGAATTTGGTTTGGTGTGTGAAATGGAATTGATTAAATTGGTATGTGTATGGCGTAGGCCATTATTAGACTGGGGATAAGGCTATGCCTAATCCCGTTTCTAGTATCGTGTCGTTATGCCGCCGAAATTTTCTAAAATAAGTTAGAAAAAAAATAAAATGATCATTTTTTTGAATAAATGAACTGAATAGAATATTCATAGGTTGAATAAAATATTTTGGTCGTTGAAAATATAATTTTTAGCGTGTATGTGAATAAAATAAAATATTCATTTACAAATCAGACAATTTGTTTATGTACACTGATTTGACTGACATTGAGTGGGACGATAAATTTTACACGTCTCCCAACTGCAAAAATAAAATATGTGTTTGTTGATGTGAAACCCCACACGGATATTGAGATGATATTTGACGTACAGTAGTCCCAATAATTAGTTGTATGTCGTCGATAGGTTGACAGACGGTTGTGTTGTGCACTTTGGATGACGGTTGATTATTTATCGTTGCTGTTGTATACATGTGTTGTATGGAATCCATATAACTAACATTATATGGTAATTGATTGGGCCTCATTCCAATTGGGAAAATAAAGAATATTAGAAATATAAATTCATGTGTTGAAAGAATTATATATTCATGTGTTGAATAAAAGAATATTCATGTGTTGAATAAAATATATATTCATGTGTTGAATAAAAGAATATTCATGTGTTGAATAAAATATATATATTCATGTGTTGAAGAAAATATTCATTTGTTGAATAGAGTAACGAAGTTATTGAAATATATAAAGCCGTGTTGATTAGATTTGCACCATTTTGACGTAAACGATATTTATATCGATTTTATTCGAATATAAAAAAGGAAGTGATTTCAAAATATAACGTTTTGAAAATATTATCATTTATATGTTAATGATATGGAATATTCAATTTTGATTTAAAATTGAATGTGAAGTTGAAACCGTTTTGAAAACGAATTTAAAACGATTTATAAAATACGTTTTGAATGGAAATCGATGAAATATATATAATGTATATATTATATAAATTAATGGCCGGAATAGAACGCACCGCGCTGCGGCAGTTCGCGAATTTCGACCGTTGACTTCGAATTGACAATACGGGATATCCGACCGTCGGATTCTTCTGAAACCGGGATCGTTGGGTTCGTATCGAAAAGAGCTTTCCAACGAATATAAAAATCAAAATTTTACTTTTCCACTCATATAAAAATCAAATTTTTATATACTTTATCTTATAAAAATCATATTTTGATAATCCCTACTATATAAAAATCATATTTTTATTATCATACATGTATCAAAAGCTCGTCTTTCTCTATATAAAAAATCTCCTTTCATATGCCAAAAAAAATCTTGTCTTTCATATATAAAAATAACGCCTTTCATATGTTAAAAATCAAGTCTTTCATATATAAAAATACGACCTTTCATATGTTAAAAAATCCAGTTTCTCATATATAAAAATACGACCTTTCATATGATAAAAAATCCAGTCATTCATATATAAAAATACGACCTTTTCTATATTTACAAATCCAGTCTTTCATATATAAAAATACGACCTTTTCTATATTTACAAATCCAGTCTTCCATATATAAAAATACGACCTTTCTATATTTACAAATCCAGTCTTTCATATATAAAAATACGACTGTTTCTATATTTACAAATCCAGTCTTTCATATATAAAAATACGACTTATTCTATATTTACATATCCAGTCTTTCATATATAAAAATACGACCTTTATATATGAAGCAGCGATGTAAAAATATAATCTTTATATAGAAGGAAGCGTTGTAAGAATATATAATTTTTATATATAAAGTGCCATTTTAAAAACATGATTTTTGAAATGAACAGCGTGAAAAGAAGTGAGATGGAACAGGTAGAAATCAAAAGGGAATCCAAGTAGTTCAGAAATGGAATGGAGGAGTGGAACCCTCGGTGAGAACTCCTCACTTTAAATTTTCCTTTCTAGTTAAAAATATATACTAGGATGCAGACGGTGCTTAGCAACACCCGACACTCGTCGTCCACAAACCATGGATGACTTGTTTGTTTGTTTGTTTGGATGTTTGATGGTTGATTAGAATATTTGTTGGAATTTGGTTTGGGAAAAATAATGGAATGTGATTGGAATGTGTATGGCGTTGGCCTTTATTAGACCAGGGATAAGGCTTGGCCATGTCCCGTTTCTAATATCGTGTCGTTATGCCGCCGAAATTTTCTAAAATAAGTTAGAAAAAGAAAAAAATTCATTTTATTGAATAAATGAGCTGAATAGAAATTCATGTGCTGAAATAAAATATTTTATCAATATAAATATAATTTTTAACGTGTGTGTGAAAAAATAAGATATTCATTTACAAATCAGACGATTTGTTTATGTACACTGATTTGACAGATATTGATTGAGACGATAAATTTTACATGTCGCCCAGCTGCACAAATAATATTTAGTGTTTGTGGATTGAAACCCCACACGGGTATTGGGATGATATTTAACGTACACTAGTCCCAATTGTATAGCTGTATGTCGATCGATAGGTTGACAGACAGTGTAATAACCCGGAAAATCTGGGCCAGTTTAAAAATTTTATTTTAGCGATTTTAGCGAATTTTGAATATTTAAAATAGATTATTTTAAATAATATCGACGAGAAAATTTATTTTGAATAGGATTCGACGTATATATTATACGCGCCGTCGTTAGAATATAAATATTTATATATAATTATAAATAGAATTGAAAATGGCGCGGTAGTTCGATAATTCGATTTCAAACTTCAATTGAATGTACCGGGTGCAAAACAATCCAGATTTTAGTGAAACCAAAAATAATAGGATCTAATTGAGAATATCTTTCTAACGAATCCGACAAATCAAGATTTCATAGCGGGAATCAAAGGATATGTCCAGTTGAAAATTCTGAATAGTCGCTATGGAATTCAGGCCCTTAAAAATGGACATTTTGCAAACGACCTCGGATTTCGACGAAACCAGTTTTGTTGGGTCCGTGATGTCGAATTATTGCTAGGTTTCAAATTTAATAATTTTTCGAATCAATATGTGAGCGTGGCAAAGGAAAACGCGTTTGACCATTTCAGTTGAATTTAATCGACTGGAAATTGGCCATTTTTCCAACAGTCTCAGAATTCGACGAAACCAGTTTTGTTGGGTCCGTGATGTCGAATTATTGCTAGGTTTCAAATTTCATAATTTTTCGAATCAATATGTGAGCGTGGCAAAGGAAAACGCGTTTGACCATTTCAGTTGAATTTAATCGACTGGAAATTGGCCATTTTTCCAACAGTCTCAGAATTCGACGAATCTTATTTTGTTAGGACCGTATCATCAATACGAAGCTAGAAAATATTTTTCGAGAATTTTTAGAGTTAGTATGTAACCCCAGTAATTCAAAATGTACGTTTAAAATTCAATATAGTGATTTAAATGTAAATTTAATGGAAACTGATTGTAACAATCGAATCAACATACGAAACATGTCCCATTGTGTTCGGAATGGGGGTAAAACGCTATGGACGCCAGGCGGTGGGCCTCGTTTCGAGGTCGTTTGTGAAAGTCAACTTTTTGCAATTAAAAATAAATAAATTAAATAATATAAATTTTATAAAACCCCCCCTTCCTTTTTCTCTTCCCCGATTCAGTTGAAAAAAAAAAAAACGTCGCTGCCGATCTAACCCACCACCTCCACCGTCGCTCAGCCCACCGCGACAACCCCCACCGATCCGCGACCTCCCCCTCTTCTCCCCCTACCGCCTAGCTCCGACGAACAGCAAACCCCCAGCCTCCGCGAGCCCCAAAACCCTCCCACCAATCAGAAACCGCCACCGTTGACCAAACCGAGCCTCCCCCACCTCCTGCAGCACCCACCGCCAGCGCACCCACCACTGACGACCCCCTCAGCACCCCCGCCTCCTCGGACCAGCGAGCACCATTCCCCTCTCCCCTTGAACTCGTTGTAAGTTTTATTTATTTCTTTATTTTATTTATTTTTAAAACTGTAAAGATTTATTTTCAAAACTGATTTTTTTTATTTATTTATTTTTAAAACTGTAAATATCTTTATATGTAAAAAGGCAAAAGACATGATTTTTAAAAAATAGAAAAGACGGAATTTTTATTGAGTAGAAGTAGTAAAAATATGATTTTTATATTTTTAAAGAATTAAAAATATAATCTTTTATATTGCAGAAAGATAAAAATATGATTTTTATATTTTTAAAGTATTAAAAAAATATAATCTTTATAGGATAGAGAATATAAAAATATCATCTTTGTATATGTAGCGAAATAAAAATCTGATTTTTATTTTATATACGTTGAAGTAAAGTGATGATTTTTATAATGGCGAAAACTTTATTTTTATAAAGGCGAAAACTTTATTTTTATAAAGGCGAAAACTTTATTTTTGAAATGGAATTTTTATCTATATGACATCGAAGTAAAAATTCGATTTTTATATATTGAAAGGCGAAGTAAAAATCATATTTTTATATATTGAATAGCATCGTAAAAATTCGATTTTTACATATGTAGAGGATACGGGCGAAAGCGACAAAAAGGCGAGGTCGACGAAGAATTCTGCAAAAGAAGATTTATATCAATGAAGTGTCGTGGAGCTGGATAGCTATCTGTGAGAACTTCTCACTCTAAATTTTCTTTTTCTAGTTATATATATACTAGGATGCAGATGGTGCTTAGTAGCACCCGACACAATCGTCCACAGACCATGGACTTGTTTGTTTGGTTGCATAGCTTAGTCATATGATTTGATTTGAATTTGGTTGTTTGGTGAATATGATTGATGTGTGAATGGCGTGGGCCTTCACCAGACCGGGGATAAGGCTAGGCCTCGTCCCGTTTCTAGTATCGTGCCGTTATGCCGCCGAAATTTTCTAAAATATGTTAGAAAAACAAAAGTAATCATTTATTGAATAAATGAACTGAATAGAAATTCAAGTGTTAAAATAAAATAGTTTGATCGTTAAAAATATAATTTTTAACGTGAAAGTGAATAAAATAAATTATTCATTTACAGACCAGACGGTTTGTTTATGTACACTGATTTGGCTGACATTGATTGGGTCGATAAATTTTACACATCGCCCAACTGCACAAATAAAATCTGTGTTTGATTGTTTGAAACCCTACACGGGTGTTGGGATGAAATTTAAAGTTCACTCATCCTGACTGATTAAATATGTCGATCGATTGATTGACAGGCTGTTATAAGCGTTAGATATCTATATTTGATGCTTATACAGTGTAGTGCACTTTGGTTGATGGTTGATTGTTTTTCAATGCTATTATATACATGTGTGGTATGAAAATCCATATAATTAACGTTATATGGTGATTGATTGGGCCTCATTCCAATTTAGAAAATAAAGAATATTATAAAATAAAGGTTCATGTGTTGACTGTACTCATCCGTTGAGATTAGTCATGTGTTGAACGAATTATTTTTATAATAAAATTTACATCTTTATCAATATAAAATAAAGGTTCATGTGTTGACTGTACTCATCCGTTGAGATTAGTCATGTGTTGAACGAATTATTTTTATAATAAAATTTACATCTTTATCAATATAAAATAAAGGTTCATGTGTTGACTGTACTCATCCGTTGAGATTAGTCATGTGTTGAACGAATTATTTTTATAATAAAATTTACATCTTTATCAATATAAAATAAAGGTTCATGTGTTGACTGTACTCATCCGTTGAGATTAGTCATGTGTTGAACGAAATAATTTAACAAAAATAGTCACACGTGGACAGTACTCATTCGTTGAGATTAGTCGTGTGTTGACAAAAATAAATATTCATTTGTTGAATAAAATAAAGGAATATATGAAGCCGTGTTGATTAGATTGACGCCATTTTGACGTGAACGATATTTATATCGATTTTAAAGATTTCGAAATGAATTGAATATATAACGATTTCGAAATGAATTGAATATATAACGATTTCGAAATGAATTGAATTTATAACGATTTCGAAATGAATTGAATATATAACGATTTCGAAATGAATTGAATTTGTAACGATTTCGAAATGAATTGAATATATAACGATTTCGAAATGAATTGAATATATAACGATTTCGAAATGAATTGAATATATAACGATTTCGAAATGAATTGAATATATAACGATTTCGAAATGAATTGAATATATAACGATTTCAATTTGAATTGAATATAAAACGATTTCGAATTGAATGAAATAGAAAACCAATTTGATTTCAATTGAATATATAATGAATTGGATTCAAATAGAAAACGAAACGAATTTGATTTGAATAGAAAATGAATTTGAATCGAATAGAAAACCAATTTGAATTGAATCGAATAGAAAACGACTTTGAAATTGGATTGAATTGAAAACGAATTCAAATTTAATCGAAAGCAAAGTGAAATGAATTCAAATTGAATTGAAATTTGAATTGAATAGAAATGAATTTTAAACCGAATTTATAAAGAAGAATTCAATTTTGATTTGAATTGAAATGGAGGTTGAAATTGCTTTTGAAACGAATTTAAAACTATTTATATAATTCGTTTTAAATAGAAATCGACGAAATATATATTATATATATTATATATATATATAATATAATGGCCTGAATAGAACGCGCCGCGCCGCGGCAGTTCGTAAATTTCGACCATTTATTTCAAACGGACATTACGGGAGATCCGACCGTCGGATTCTCCTAAACCCGGAACCGTTGGGTTCGTATCGAAAAGAGCTTTCTAACGAATATTTGAAATTCAAAATCTAACGGTTGGATTTGGAGTTACGTCCAAATCAAATTCGAAAAAGGTCGGTGTAAGTGCAGTTCGATGGCCATTGTTGGAAATCGATTGTACGGGCCTTAATAAAATTATTAAAAATATCAATAATTTGTGTAAAATCATAAGAAATGATTTGGGAAAATTTGGGTGAAAACCCCCATATTTGAAATGATAAAAATAGATTTTTATCGAAATGAACTAGTTTTGAACTAAATTTAAAACCCAATTATTTTTAAATAAATAAATTAGATTCAAAAAGGGGTTTTAAATAATCAGAATTTCTAATATATTTAAATGGATTTGAAATGGGTTTATCGTGAATGGTGTTTTAAATAACACTAGTTCTTTAACCCGATAATAAATAGAATGTGATTTGGGTTTGTCGTGAACTGTGTTTTAAATAACACCTAGTTCTTTAACCCAGTAAAAGGAGTTTTAATGAATCTGCAATTAGATTGAAATGTGAATTGATAATCTAAATTATCAAATTTAGAAATTGAGCGAGAATGGAGTATCACCAGTTTTGCTCCAAAGCGATAGTTAAATCTTTAATTAGATTTGAACGTGAAATGGTAATTAATTTTACCGATAACACCGTGGTGTTAGATATGGAGTATTACCAGTTTTGCTTCATGGGATGAATAGGTTGGGATTGGGAAATAAAATAAATAATTACTTCGTTACGGTTCGCTAATCTCGACTAGTTGGGAAAAAACCATAATTTGGTTTTAAATGACATCCAAAGGAAGATTACAGGATAAATTTTAAAGAATTTATCTTGGATAAAATTAATGGGAACCTTTCCCTCAGAATATGGAATTTAGAAACTAGCTGTAGGTTGCCTAAGAAGAATGGTTTCCTGGGTATTAATCTGATGTTGGTTTCGGCCTTCGGGGTTAATGTTTGGGAAATTGTTCTCTTGCTAATTTGCGGTTAGTGACTAATGAATTGGAATGAGGCGTATGTTGTGTTTGTGTAACATTTGTTTTCAATATACGCGGGTTGTTCGGAAAGTCCGGGTTTATACCCATTCTGAATAACCGATTCGACGATAAGTCGAAGATGAAGACGGTGGTCGAAGACCGGAAGTCTTCACATCGTTTGGGCAATTACTAACGATCCTGATTGGGCTGTACACCTAAGAGGATGGAAATAGTTGGTGGTCGTCCAGACGTACTTGGAGATGGATGGATATGCGAGGAAAGTGCCTCCGGTTTCGTTCAGACCCAGAACGGACTTGTAAATGGATTGTGTGTCTGACACTGGATTTTATTCTGTGTTGATTGATTTCTATTAAATATACATCTGTTTGGCGGCGGAGAATTTATTCTTTTGCTTAACGCCCTTCTCTGAGACGTACGAGCTCAGAGGTTGTATATCGATGGACATCAGTCGCATGGCATGAATTGCCTGTGTGGCACAATAAGATGCAATGATCAAGGCTTTTGTTGAAAAGCAGAGTCTTGTGGTTGATGATCAGAGCACGGCCTTTGTGGCGTAGCTTTGTGTATAACGTGAATTCGCGAGCCTCACACCTCGGTATGAGTCAAAAACGGGATACGGACTGCATGGAGAGCACGACGTTTCTCTCTAGCTTTGGTGGTGTCAGTGACTTACCAGCCTTGACATTTATATACTTTTCACCTATGTGGTTGTTGGAATGCGAGGCGCCTCGATTATAGGTCTGTAAGAACCGGGAAACGTGTGTTCAGGAATTGCCAATCCTCTAACGTAAGTGAGGACCGGCCCTGAAGATCCGGGGTTACCCAGTGTGCGTAATCCTGAGGCATTTGCTAGAGTGTCTCGAACGCGGAGAGGAGCTTGCCCCTTGCCTCGACTCATGATGGAAATCCAATTTCCATTACGTGTAATTCGGTTTTAATTGTAGAACTAGTATGGCGACATGATATATGGTACCCATGCCGTCTATGATTTATATTTATGATTGAAATTGTTTTGACACTATACACTTATTATTGTATCAAATGATTTGTTTTAAACGTACCAAGCATGTTTGGCTATTATAAGGGAAAACCCTATCCTCCGGCTTGCGTTGCATTGTGTGATGGGACCTGGGTCTTATAATAGCTTCATTTTTCGAAAAAGCATTGCGTTGTTTATTCTATGCACTGGTATTCTTGGGAGGAAACCTGTTCCGTGTTATACGGCGTGGTCCCTTGAATTACTCTCTTTTAAAGTAAAGTTTTAAATAACTGTTTTAGTTCTCACACCAGTCACATGACTGACCTGGAGTTTATTGTTTTAACCTAAACTCTGGGTGCCCCTATTTTCCGCACGGGCAGCTAGTAGTTTTGGTTTTGCAGATTTATATTCACAGGATCCTGGTTTACAGCTGGAATGATATCCGGAAAGCTCTGTATCCGTATATCACCTTCAGTTGTGCTTTGTATTATTTTTCCGCTGCTATGTAATTTAAATCTCTGATATTTCTGTGTAATATTTATTCATTTATACTCTGTATATTCTTGTAATCTGATGCATTGTTGTAATATACAATGAAATGTTCTTCTGTTTGTGTTCTGATTTGTCATGTTCTCAACGTTCAGGGGTTTCGAACGGTCTAAATCGGTTTAACGACTGATTCAGATCGAGCGAAATTCCCGGCCGTCACATTTGGTATCAGAGCTTTGGTTTACAGAGCTCGAGAACAAGGCACATTAGAACCATACGAAAGAATTCATCAGATATTGGATTAGTAATATCCAACTAGAATGACTCGTTAGAGATAGGATCAGTAGTATCCTAGAACGAGTGTGGAGAGTATATTTTTCAAATGAAAACAATTTTGTTTTGAAATTTAAACCATTTTAAAACGTATTTGACTATTTATTTATTTTGAATATGGACAATCGAGTATATAAAGATTTCGCGTATACGCGTCATGAACGTATATTCGAAGTTTTAATATACTGGATAGATATAGAATCATACTCTAGTGGCCCGAGGATGATTCTAATGATTGACTAGTTGTCATTAGTATTCATGTTCGAGTAACGAAGGTGTGATATCTATATATTTCCATTAGACTGGTGTGAGAACCAAACTTATATAGTTAGAACACATTGTTGTGAATTGGCATCAAAAACATGATTTTTTGTATATGTATCGAATTATGAATTTGAAACTCTAATTCACTAATTAATTGATGTTTGTATTGTTTGTTTAGTTGTTTGCTAATTTTTAACCATTAAGCCTAATTGGATCACATATTGATTTTGTAACACCCCGAATTTTAGTTAATACTAAAATTCACTAATTACAGGATAAATAATCTCAGATGTGGGAATTAGGGGAAACGGGCTGCGTCATTACGTTCGTCTCGGAAAAATACGCGAAATAGAGTCCGAGTTTTCGAAAATCGGAGTCCGTATGGCCCAGTTATGGCCCGATGAAGTTTGCAGAAAATTCAAAACTAAAACAGATTTAAAAATTTAAAATATGCAGATTTGGAATGGGCCAGGCGGGGTCAGGCGGGAAGCTTCCCGCCCAGCCCATGTCGACAGGGCTGTCGACAGGCCTGTCGACAGGGGTGTCGACATGCCTGTCGACTTGCCTGTCGACAGGGTCCAGGCGCCCAGTGAACCTGGGTGCACCAGGTTGCACCAGGTTGGGTTTCAGGCTGGCTAGGAGGGCTGGTTCTAGAGATTTCCTAAATCTAAGGGTCCTAATCTAATCTAGGGTTAATCTAAGGGCCTAAAACACTCACCTAATCCTATAAATAAGACCCTAACCCTACACTAATTCATTCATAATTAAATCTAGTAACTAAACTATGGCAAATTGAAACTTGAGAGAGCCTCCACCAAAATTAGAGAAGGGATAGCATTCCAAATCAACTTCTAGCCTCTTAATCTTCTTCATTAGCTTGCTAATTTTGTTTTGGTGAGCTTCTATCCCCTTAATAATCAATTGTTAAATTGATTAAGATAGGATATGATGATGTATGGTTATGTTTGTGGATCAATGTGTTTATGCAAGCTTAATATTGTATATGTCATGTGTTTTGCAAGTTATATGCTCTATGTCATGCAAGTTTAGTATATGTGTTCATAACATTTTTATGCAAGTTTAATGTTATATCTTTATGCAAGTTTGGTGCTATGTTTCATGATGATTATGATGCAAAACACTAAGTTGGACATTGATCTAGTATGCAACATGTTAAGCATGCTTATGAAGTTATGTGAATAAATATGCAAGTTATGTGTATGTTCAAATGCAAGATTAACATGTTATGCATGCATATGAAGTTATGTGAATAAACATGCAAGTTAGGTGTATGTTTAAATGCAAGATTGATATGTTATGCATGCATATGAAGTTATGTGAATGATTATGCAAGTTATGTGTATGATCAAATGCGAGGTTAATATGTTATGCATGCATATGAAGTTATGAGAATAATGATGCAAGTTATGTGTATGTTTAAATGCAAGATTAACATGTTATGCATGCATATGAAGTTATGTGAATGATTATGCAAGTTAGGTGTATGCTCAAATGCAAGATTACCATGTTATGCATGCTTATGAGGTCATATGAATAATTATGCAAGTTATGTAGATGCTTAAGAGCAAGTTGGGTTAATATGTGTTCATATATGCAAGTTGACATCCTCTTAACCCATGACAAAGTTATATGCTAAACCCATGATATGTGTGATGGATCTTCCCCTTTTATATGTCATGAAATGAGAACGATTTACGTGGGGAACGATGGGGTGGGTAAATATGTTAATAAATGGATGATTGGGTATGATTAAGCATACCATAAAAAAATAAAATTACCATAAGTGGGAATTTACCTATTGAGTTAGGTCTACCCCATGGGAATTTACCTATTGAGTTAGGTCTACCCATGTTATGGTAAACTTGATATTAATTAGGGATAATTAATATGGGGGTGATTAATTAGGTGTAATTAATCGACTAAGACACGAGGTTGGACTCATTTGTAGTGTAAAACTGCCCGGACCCGACCGGCTTAACCAGTTGCTACAAATGTCAGCCCAATGTGAGAGGTCTTAGCCATAAATTAAATACGTGATTAAGGTAAAGACACGAGGTTAGACTCCGTTATGACGTAAGACTGCCCGGATTCTACCGGCTTAACCAGGCGGTCATAACAGCCAGTCTAATGTGGGAGGTCTTTACGGGAGATCACGGTCTTAATTAATTAAGAAACACTTAACCATAATAGCATGTAGTGGGACATGAGGGGTTAAGTGGGTGCCTTGGGTGGCATGAGGAAATTTTGTGGTTGCCTTGGGTGGCATGTGGAATCTAGTGGGTTGCCTTGGGTGGCAATAGAAAATACGATTAGAATACTTAACCAAGTGGAAACATGTAACTAAACATGATTAAAGGGTTAAGTGGGATACACTAGATATATGACAAGCTTAAGTGGGTAGCTTGTGGGGGCCCATTTCAACCAATATCCCAAACGTATCTTTGTGGGCTCGACCCATGTCGAGTGACGGGACACGCATATTGGGCTTGATTATAAGAGGCCAAAACGGGTTAGCGGTGGCAACGCAAGTCCAACGGGCTTCATATGCGTGTGTGGGCCCGGGCTGGTAGATAAGCCGTTGTTGCATCGTGTAGATATAAAGCCGTGCACCGTTAGTATTGGGTAGCCACTTTAGGGGAGTGATACACCCCACTGTGGGACCAGCACGAGTATCTACGGTAGGGAGCCGATCGCTTGGGGAGTAGTGGGTACACCTAGTGGAAATAGGGGCAGACGGCACCTATGTAGGGGTACACGAAACTACTGGGTAAGAATTACTGAGTACACCTAGTGGAGATAGGGGCAGACGGCACCTATGTAGTGAGCTAGGAGTACATGAAACTACTGGGGAAATTTTCTAAGTCCTTGGAAGGGATCAACCTTTAAGTAGGAATGACTGGTGTGGTGCAGTTAGTAATTATCCTTGGGTGGGTAGATGCGTCCTGACGGTTATCTTAGTTCATCCTATGTTGTTGGCTACTTAGTGTAGTTATTATCCCCAAAGGTACCGTACCGAGTTCATGTCATACCCTAATTACTTTAATAATTGTATTGTTAAGGTTATAGGACTCACTCAGACTTATGTCTGACCCCGTTGTTTTTATCTTTTTCCCAACCCTCAGGTCCTACGGTGGATCCTAGCGGTAGTAGAGCTTGATCGGATTGCTGTTCCAGTCTTTCGGAGCTTGGGTAGATGTAAAGCTCCAGTTATCCAGTTATCTTTTCTTTTGTTATGGCTATTGTATGAGAGAGTGGGATTATGTACTTCTTTATTTTGATGGATATTGTACTTGACTTTTATCATGGTTTTATGATGTAACCAGACATGTTTATTTTCCGCTGTTATGAGATGATGTTTTAAAATTTCAAGTACTATTTATATCTGTCTTGTTGTAATTTTTCTGTTCTATATTCACTAAAATACTCCACCGATGCTATGGCATTCCCTTTGTGAGTGACCCTAGCGGGCGTGGGGTGTTACACGTGGTATCAGAGCAAAGGTTACCGGAACAGATAAAATTTTTAGAAAACTATTTTTCTAAAACATTTTTGGAAAAGATATTTTCAAAAACATGTCTTTTAAGAGAAAAGTTTTTGAAAGAAAAGCATAATCCCCAATAGCCATATCTATATCCTTCGAATTCTCCGTTTTGAATCTTTCCTTTTTCGTTTCAGCATGGCTGAGGATCTTAACTTTCCGGAGGGTGTGACGGTACCAGTATGGTATAGGAGATTGATGGAGGCTAGGGCCACCACTGCGGGTCCAGCGAATATTCCTCCACCAACCGTAGCACCCGATCTCCCTCCTCCCCCTCCTCCTCGCACGGATACTTCTGCTAAGACTTGCAAGGAATTTAAAGCTATGGGAGGGAAACCTTTTCAAGGATCTGAAACCTTTGTGGAGGCTAGAGATTGGCTTAAAGAGGTGGAAGAATTGATAGATATCTTTGAGATGGAAGAAGGGAAGAAAGTCAAGTTGGCTGCTTGGTTAATGAAGGGAGAGGCCTCATTCTGGTGGGAGGTTACTAATGGAGAACGCCCCGTTGACTCTTGGGCGGATTTTAGGCAAAGATTTGTGGCAAAGTTTCTCTCAAGGGCGGAGGAAAACTTGTATATGGAGAGATTCTTGACTCTAAAGCAAGGAAATCTCTCGGTGAAGGAGTATGTTAATAAGTTTAATCAATTGGCAAGGTTTGGCCTAGATATGGTGAATACACCGGAGAAGAAGGCTTTGAAGTTCGTGAAAGGCTTAAATGAACCGATGCATGGGTTGGCTATGACTCACATCCCTATGGGGGCCACCTTTGAGAAGCTAGTTGACATGGCACTCATGTATGAGGAAGAGAAGGGTCCTAATGCTAATAAGGTACCCGAGAAGACGGGAGATCAAAAGAGACCTCAACAACAACAAAGCAAAGGTGGGAAAGGCAACGGTGGCAAGGGCAAGAAGAAGAAGTGTTTCAATTGTGGGACACCTGGCCACCTAAGCAAGGATTGTCGCAAGAAGAAGAAGGCCGGTTGCTTCCACTGTGGCGAAGCAGGGCACTTAGTGAAGGATTGCCCTAAGAAAGGGCAAAGGACGGGATCTACCTCAGGAGGACAGGTGCAAGCTCTTATGGCACCGGGTCAAGCTAGGGGGCAAGTACAGGCTCTCGCGGTTCCACCAATTCAGGAGAGAGGTAGAACTATTTCCGTGGAAAGTCTGGTTTTTCTATTTGATCATCCTGTCCGTACATTGTTTGATTCAGGCGCATCGCATTCGTTTATTTCATCATCATTAGTTAAGTCACTGCACCTAGACACCAGTCTGGTAGATGATCCCTTGGTTGTTTCAAACCCAATTGGGGGCTCCACTTATTTGTCCATGATATGTTTGGGTTTGAAGATTTCTATACTTAGCATTGAGTTTAGATGTGATGCTTTTGTGTTGGGCTTCACGGGCTATGGGTTGATTTTGGGCATGGACTGGTTATCCAGTAATGGTGCCGTTCTTGATTGCGAAAGGAGAGTTGTTAGGCTCATGACCCGCTTGGGTAACACTCTCGAGATTTCTTGTAACCCCAGGGACTCTGTTATGCTAAGTTATCTTGAATCGCTTGACGCTTCGGTCGAGAACCTGCAATCTGTTAGAGTGGTCCGGGAATATCCGGATGTGTTTGAGGAGGTGAAGGGCTTACCTCCGAAGCGGGAGATTGACTTCCGAATATACTTGGTGGATAATGCTAAACCGGTATCTTTACCAGTGCGCCACATGGCTCCTCGTGAGAGGAGGGAACTCCATAAGCAAGTAGGGGAGTTGCTTGAGAAGGGGTTCATAAGACGGAGCATATCGGAGTGGGGTGCTCCAGTAGTATTTGCTACGAAGGCAGATGGGTCCCTCAGACTTTGTGTAGACTATAGAGAACTCAACAAGCTCACAAAGAAGAATAGACACCCATTGCCGAGGATTGATGATCTTTTCGATCAGTTGGTTGGCGCTTCAGTATTTTCTCAGTTGGACTTGGCCACGGGGTTTCATCAGTTGAGGGTGGCTGAGGATAGCATAGACAAGACTGCCTTTAGGACTCCGGATGGTTTCTATGAGTGGCTGGTGATGCCATTTGGGTTGACGAACGCCCCCGCCTACTTTGTTGATTTGATGAGTAGGGTGTCCAGGGAGTTCCTTAATAAATTCGTGGTGGTCTTTGTGGATGATATCTTAGTATTTTCTAAGAGTGAAGAAGAGCATGCCCTACATCTTGGGGAAGTGTTGAAGACTCTTCGAGCACATAGCCTTAAGGCTAAATTCTCTAAATGTCACTTCTGGAGGAGGGAAGTGCGGTTCTTGGGGCACGTGGTCTCCAAGGAAGGGATAGCTGTGGATCCTGCGAAGGTAGTATCAATTCAGGATTGGAAGGTTCCGAAGAATGCTACTGAAGTAAGAAGTTTCTTGGGGTTGGCGGGTTATTATAGGAAGTTTATTAAAGACTTCGCGAAGATATCAGCCCCATTAACCCGCTTAACAAAGAAGAATCTTGTTTTCACATGGGACGTAGATTGTGATGATGCGTTCCGACGGTTAAAGAGAGCTTTAACCACGGCTCCAGTTTTAGTATTGCCAGATGGGAGCAAGCCATTTGTTGTCTATACCGATGCCTGTGGGACAGGACTTGGCGCAGTCCTAATGCAAGAGGGAAGGGTAATAGCCTATGGTGGAAGGCAGTTGAGGGCACATGAGAAAAATTACCCTACCCATGATCTAGAGCTGGCCGCTATTGTTTTTGCGCTTAAGATTTGGCGCCATTATCTTCTTGGTGAGAGATTCGAGTTGTTCACTGACCATAAATCATTAAAGTACTTATTCTCTCAGAAAGATTTAAACTTGAGACAGCAAAGGTGGATGGAGTTTTTAGCATCCTATGATTTCGAGATAGCGTATACCCCTGGCAAGGGTAACGTGGTGGCGGACGCCTTGAGCAGGAAGAGGTTGTCCTTGAGTCCATTGTTCGTGGAACGGCAAAGCTTGGAATTTATCTCGATGTTTGATTTCAGACCTTCCATTGATTATGTACCCGGTTTGCTAGCTTCCTTGGAAGTTAGGCCTACTCTTTTGGGGCGGATTGGGGAAGCCCAGAGGGACGACCCACAGTTGGTTGAGTTGATAGAGAAGCTCATAAGGGGGGAGTCGTCCAACCATTTGAGTAGGTACACCCTAGACGATAGGGGGTGCTTGCGTAGAGACGGTAGACTTTGTGTACCGAAAGATGAAGGGTTGAGGAAGGTTATTCTTGATGATGCACACCGTTCTAGGATGACCATTCATCCCGGTGGGGACAAGATGTACCAAGATATGAAAAGGGTTTTCTTCTGGGCCGGTATGAAGAAAGATGTGGCCGAGTATGTTGCTCAATGTTTGGTGTGCCAGCAAGTGAAGGCGGAGCAAAAGAAACCAGGTGGGTTGCTTCACCCATTGGAGGTTCCGCAATGGAAGTGGGATAGCGTCTCGATGGATTTTATTGACGGGTTACCCAGGTCGAGGAAGGGTAATACAGGAATTTGGGTAGTGGTAGATAGACTTACTAAGAGCGCCCATTTCATACCTGTGAAGAGCAAGAGGACCGCTCCATGGCTAGCTTCAGTATATCTTCGAGAGATAGTTCGATTGCATGGGGTACCCTCTAGCATAGTGAGTGATCGAGATCCTATCTTCACTAGTGAGTTCTGGAGAAGTTTGCAAGAGGCAGTGGGGACTCAATTATGTCTGAGCACCGCATATCATCCTCAGACAGACGGCCAGACTGAGAGGGTGAATCGTGTTCTAGAAGACCTTTTGAGACTTTGTATCTTAGATTTTGGAGGTACATGGGAAGAGCATCTTCCATTGGTCGAGTTCGCATATAATAACAGCTTTCAGTCCAGTATTGGTATGGCTCCTTTCGAAGCTCTCTATGGAAGGCCTTGTCGATCACCTACATGTTGGTGGGAATCTACGGATAAGATCTTGCTTGGGCCTGATATGGTTAGGGAGACTTCAGAGAAGATTGACTTGATTCGAAGAAGGATGAAAGCAGCGCAGGATAGGCAAAAATCTTATGCGGACAAGAGAAGGACGGATCTTGAGTTTGAGGTTGGGGATATGGTTTTTGTTAAGGTATCTCCGTTGAGGAATGTTGTTCGCTTCGGATCCGTTGGGAAGTTAGCACCAAGGTTTGTTGGGCCGTTTCCTATCAAGGAAAGGATTGGACGGATGGCATATAGGGTGGAGTTGCCCGACAGACTTAGCGGTGTTCATGATGTATTCCATGTATCACATCTGAGGAAATGCTTACATGAGACTTCAGAGGTGGTAGAGCCGAGCTTGCTTAGGGATATGGAGGTTGAGCGTGATGCGACGATTCGACGAGCTCCTACTCGCATCCTTGGGTCAGAGACTAGGAAATTGAGGAATCGAGAGGTTCAGCTAGTCAAAGTGCAATGGGGAAAAGATGAAAGCAACGCAACTTGGGAGACGGAAGCGAAGATGCGTTCATTGTACCCATTTCTTTTTGAGGGTATGTCTTTACTTTCTCCTTTATCGTTTGTCTAGTACTTATCTTATCTTTAGTATGTCCTCTCGTTAGTACCTTTGACCTTTAGATAGGGTAAACCTATGGTTGAAACATGTGTTTGAGACATGTTATGGTTGATGGATGCAAGTGGATGCAAGTGTTTGCTAGTGGTTGCTCGTGGATGCATATACACACACTCTAGGCACTAGATCGGCTCAGTCACTTCATATTGCATATTGCATAAAATTGTGTGTAGAAAAATATATTTATGGATGTATAATGGTTGTGTTATCACATGGATGATGCATTTTGGTGAATGATTGTGCACTCATGTAGATATTGTATGTGTCGATAGGGTTTTCTCGCATACATAATGGATGCATGGCACTATCATGGTTTGCATATGTTCATACATTAGATAGGGAACATATACACACACTGTTTGCATATGCTCATACATCATTAGAAACTGTTTAAGGACAATGGATGCCCGTGGTTGATGATTTGAGTAGATGGTTGTTTGGATGGTAGGATATGCATTCTCCTTAGCTTAGAGATTTCGGGGACGAAATCCTTTAAGGAGGGGAGAATGTAACACCCCGAATTTTAGTTAATACTAAAATTCACTAATTACAGGATAAATAATCTCAGATGTGGGAATTAGGGGAAACGGGCTGCGTCATTACGTTCGTCTCGGAAAAATACGCGAAATAGAGTCCGAGTTTTCGAAAATCGGAGTCCGTATGGCCCAGTTATGGCCCGATGAAGTTTGCAGAAAATTCAAAACTAAAACAGATTTAAAAATTTAAAATATGCAGATTTGGAATGGGCCAGGCGGGGTCAGGCGGGAAGCTTCCCGCCCAGCCCATGTTGACAGGGCTGTCGACAGGCCTGTCGACAGGGGTGTCGACATGCCTGTCGACTTGCCTGTCGACAGGGTCCAGGCGCCCAGTGAACCTGGGTGCACCAGGTTGCACCAGGTTGGGTTTCAGGCTGGCTAGGAGGGCTGGTTCTAGAGATTTCCTAAATCTAAGGGTCCTAATCTAATCTAGGGTTAATCTAAGGGCCTAAAACACTCACCTAATCCTATAAATAAGACCCTAACCCTACACTAATTCATTCATAATTAAATCTAGTAACTAAACTATGGCAAATTGAAACTTGAGAGAGCCTCCACCAAAATTAGAGAAGGGATAGCATTCCAAATCAACTTCTAGCCTCTTAATCTTCTTCATTAGCTTGCTAATTTTGTTTTGGTGAGCTTCTATCCCCTTAATAATCAATTGTTAAATTGATTAAGATAGGATATGATGATGTATGGTTATGTTTGTGGATCAATGTGTTTATGCAAGCTTAATATTGTATATGTCATGTGTTTTGCAAGTTATATGCTCTATGTCATGCAAGTTTAGTATATGTGTTCATAACATTTTTATGCAAGTTTAATGTTATATCTTTATGCAAGTTTGGTGCTATGTTTCATGATGATTATGATGCAAAACACTAAGTTGGACATTGATCTAGTATGCAACATGTTAAGCATGCTTATGAAGTTATGTGAATAAATATGCAAGTTATGTGTATGTTCAAATGCAAGATTAACATGTTATGCATGCATATGAAGTTATGTGAATAAACATGCAAGTTAGGTGTATGTTTAAATGCAAGATTGATATGTTATGCATGCATATGAAGTTATGTGAATGATTATGCAAGTTATGTGTATGATCAAATGCGAGGTTAATATGTTATGCATGCATATGAAGTTATGAGAATAATGATGCAAGTTATGTGTATGTTTAAATGCAAGATGAACATGTTATGCATGCATATGAAGTTATGTGAATGATTATGCAAGTTAGGTGTATGCTCAAATGCAAGATTACCATGTTATGCATGCTTATGAGGTCATATGAATAATTATGCAAGTTATGTAGATGCTTAAGAGCAAGTTGGGTTAATATGTGTTCATATATGCAAGTTGACATCCTCTTAACCCATGACAAAGTTATATGCTAAACCCATGATATGTGTGATGGATCTTCCCCTTTTATATGTCATGAAATGAGAACGATTTACGTGGGGAACGATGGGGTGGGTAAATATGTTAATAAATGGATGATTGGGTATGATTAAGCATACCATAAAAAAATAAAATTACCATAAGTGGGAATTTACCTATTGAGTTAGGTCTACCCCATGGGAATTTACCTATTGAGTTAGGTCTACCCATGTTATGGTAAACTTGATATTAATTAGGGATAATTAATATGGGGGTGATTAATTAGGTGTAATTAATCGACTAAGACACGAGGTTGGACTCATTTGTAGTGTAAAACTGCCCGGACCCGACCGGCTTAACCAGTTGCTACAAATGTCAGCCCAATGTGAGAGGTCTTAGCCATAAATTAAATACGTGATTAAGGTAAAGACACGAGGTTAGACTCCGTTATGACGTAAGACTGCCCGGATTCTACCGGGTTAACCAGGCGGTCATAACAGCCAGTCTAATGTGGGAGGTCTTTACGGGAGATCACGGTCTTAATTAATTAAGAAACACTTAACCATAATAGCATGTAGTGGGACATGAGGGGTTAAGTGGGTGCCTTGGGTGGCATGAGGAAATTTTGTGGTTGCCTTGGGTGGCATGTGGAATCTAGTGGGTTGCCTTGGGTGGCAATAGAAAAGACGATTAGAATACTTAACCAAGTGGAAACATGTAACTAAACATGATTAAAGGGTTAAGTGGGATACACTAGATATATGACAAGCTTAAGTGGGTAGCTTGTGGGGGCCCATTTCAACCAATATCCCAAACGTATCTTTGTGGGCTCGACCCATGTCGAGTGACGGGACACGCATATTGGGCTTGATTATAAGAGGCCAAAACGGGTTAGCGGTGGCAACGCAAGTCCAACGGGCTTCATATGCGTGTGTGGGCCCGGGCTGGTAGATAAGCCGTTGTTGCATCGTGTAGATATAAAGCCGTGCACCGTTAGTATTGGGTAGCCACTTTAGGGGAGTGATACACCCCACTGTGGGACCAGCACGGGTATCTACGGTAGGGAGCCGATCGCTTGGGGAGTAGTGGGTACACCTAGTGGAAATAGGGGCAGACGGCACCTATGTAGGGGTACACGAAACTACTGGGTAAGAATTACTGAGTACACCTAGTGGAGATAGGGGCAGACGGCACCTATGTAGTGAGCTAGGAGTACATGAAACTACTGGGGAAATTTTCTAAGTCCTTGGAAGGGATCAACCTTTAAGTAGGAATGACTGGTGTGGTGCAGTTAGTAATTATCCTTGGGTGGGTAGATGCGTCCTGACGGTTATCTTAGTTCATCCTATGTTGTTGGCTACTTAGTGTAGTTATTATCCCCAAAGGTACCGTACCGAGTTCATGTCATACCCTAATTACTTTAATAATTGTATTGTTAAGGTTATAGGACTCACTCAGACTTATGTCTGACCCCGTTGTTTTTATCTTTTTCCCAACCCTCAGGTCCTACGGTGGATCCTAGCGGTAGTAGAGCTTGATCGGATTGCTGTTCCAGTCTTTCGGAGCTTGGGTAGATGTAAAGCTCCAGTTATCCAGTTATCTTTTCTTTTGTTATGGCTATTGTATGAGAGAGTGGGATTATGTACTTCTTTATTTTGATGGATATTGTACTTGACTTTTATCATGGTTTTATGATGTAACCGGACATGTTTATTTTCCGCTGTTATGAGATGATGTTTTAAAATTTCAAGTACTATTTATATCTGTCTTGTTGTAATTTTTCTGTTCTATATTCACTAAAATACTCCACCGATGCTATGGCATTCCCTTTGTGAGTGACCCTAGCGGGCGTGGGGTGTTACAGATTTGTATTGAAAATTGGTCGCATTTGCTTGCATATACATATATATCATTGAACAGGTCATAGCAAGGAGGCTAGAGCCAGAGAATAAAATTTGTTTGCCCGACAAATAGGTACATGTTTACTACATAATTTACTGTTTTGTTTGGGTGATGATGATTTTATGAGCCTATTGGCTAGCCGCTTGGTTTTTTCTTTTTCTTTTTGAGATCTGAAGGACCGGGGAAGCTATTTGAAATTCCCCGATGCTCCCATTGCAGGGGAGGTTATGGCGAAATTTTTCGAAAATTTAGGGTGTTAGCCAAATTTTTGAAAATTTGAAAATTCTCAGAAACTGAAAAGTTGGAGAATGGAAGCCAGATCGAACGTAGAGCTTAATAATCAAACCACTTTCGACTTTGTTCCTTTTCGGGGACGAAAAGTTTTAAGTGGGGGAGATTGTAATAACCCGGAAAATCTGGGCCAGTTTAAAATTTATATTTTAGCGATTTTAGCGAATTTTGAATATTTAAAATAGATTATTTTAAATAATATCGACGAGAAAATTTATTTTGAATAGTATTCGACGTATATATTATACGCGCCGTCGTTAGAATATAAATATTTATATATAATTATAAATAGAATTGAAAATGGCGCGATAGTTCGATAATTCGATTTCAAACTTCAATTGAATGTATCGGGTGCAAAACAATCCGGATTTTAGTGAAACCAAAAATAATAGGATCTAATTGAGAATATCTTTCTAACGAATCCGACAAATCAAGATTTCATAGCGGGAATCAAAGAATATGTCCAGTTGAAAATTCTGAATAGTCGCTATGGAATTCAGGCCCTTAAAAATGGACATTTTGCAAACGACCTCGGATTTCGACGAAACCAGTTTTGTTGGGTCCGTGATGTCGAATTATTGCTAGGTTTCAAATTTCATAATTTTTCGAATCAATATGTGAGCGTGGCAAAGGAAAACGCGTTTGACCATTTCAGTTGAATTTAATCGACTGGAAATTGGCCATTTTTCCAACAGTCTCAGAATTCGACGAAACCAGTTTTGTTGGGTCCGTGATGTCGAATTATTGCTAGGTTTCAAATTTCATAATTTTTCGAATCAATATGTGAGTGTGGCAAAGGAAAACGCGTTTGACCATTTCAGTTGAATTTAATCGACTGGAAATTGGCCATTTTTCCAACAGTCTCAGAATTCGACGAAACTAGTTTTGTTAGGACCGTATCGTCAATACGAAGCTAGAAAATATTTTTCGAGAATTTTTAGAGTTAGTATGTAACCCCAGTAATTCAAAATGTACGTTTAAAATTCAATATAGTGATTTAAATGTAAATTTAATGGAAACTGATTGTAACAATCGAATCAACATACGAAACATGTCCCATTGTGTTCGGAATGGGGGTAAAACGCTATGGATGACAGGCGGTGGGCCTCGTTTCGAGGTCGTTTGTGAAAGTCAACTTTTTGCAATTAAAAATAAATAAATTAAATAATATAAATTTTATAAACCCCCCCCCTTCCTTTTTCTCTTCCCCGATTCAGTTGAAAAAAAAAACAAGAAAAAAAAAAACGTCGCTGCCGATCTAACCCACCACCTCCACCGTCGCTCAGCCCACCGCGACAACCCCCACCGATCCGCGACCTCCCCCTCTTCTCCCCCTGCCGCCTAGCTCCGGCGAACAGCAAACCCCCAGCCTCCGCGAGCCCCAAAACCCTCCCACCAATCAGAAACCGCCACCGTTGACCAAACCGAGCCTCCCCCACCTCCTGCAGCACCCACCGCCAGCGCACCCACCACTGACGACCCCCTCAGCACCCCCGCCTCCTCGGACCAGCGAGCACCATTCCCCTCTCCCCTTGAACTCGTTGTAAGTTTTATTTATTTCTTTATTTTATTTATTTTTAAAACTGTAAAGATTTATTTTCAAAACTGATTTTTTTTTATTTTTTTTTTAAAACTGTAAAGATCTTTATATGTAAAAAGGCAAAAGACATGATTTTTAAAAAATAGAAAAGACGGAATTTTTATTGAGTAGAAGTAGTAAAAATATGATTTTTATATTTTTAAAGAATTAAAAATATAATCTTTTATATTGCAGAAAGATAAAAATATGATTTTTATATTTTTAAAGTATTAAAAAAATATAATCTTTATAGAATAGAGAATATAAAAATATCATCTTTGTATATGTAGCGAAATAAAAATCTGATTTTTATTTTATATACGTTGAAGTAAAGTGATGATTTTTATAATGGCGAAAACTTTATTTTTATAAAGGCGAAAACTTTATTTTTATAAAGGCGAAAACTTTATTTTTGAAATGGAATTTTTATCTATATGACATCGAAGTAAAAATTCGATTTTTATATATTGAAAGGCAAAGTAAAAATCATATTTTTATATATTGAATAGCATCGTAAAAATTCGATTTTTACATATGTAGAGGATACGGGCGAAAGCGACAAAAAGGCGAGGTCGACGAAGAATTCTGCAAAAGAAGATTTATATCAATGAAGTGTCGTGGAGCTGGATAGCTATCTGTGAGAACTTCTCACTCTAAATTTTCTTTTTCTAGTTATATATATACTAGGATGCAGACGGTGCTTAGTAGCACCCGACACAATCGTCCACAGACCATGGACTTGTTTGTTTGGTTGCATAGCTTAGTCATATGATTTGATTTGAATTTGGTTGTTTGGTGAATATGATTGATGTGTGAATGGCGTGGGCCTTCACTAGACCGGGGATAAGGCTAGGCCTCGTCCCGTTTCTAGTATCGTGCCGTTATGCCGCCGAAATTTTCTAAAATATGTTAGAAAAACAAAAGTAATCATTTATTGAATAAATGAACTGAATAGAAATTCAAGTGTTAAAATAAAATAGTTTGATCGTTAAAAATATAATTTTTAACGTGAAAGTGAATAAAATAAATTATTCATTTACAGACCAGACGGTTTGTTTATGTACACTGATTTGGCTGACATTGATTGGGTCGATAAATTTTACACATCGCCCAACTGCACAAATAAAATCTGTGTTTGATTGTTTGAAACCCTACACAGGTGTTGGGATGAAATTTAAAGTTCACTCATCCTGACTGATTAAATATGTCGATCGATTGATTGACAGGCTGTTATAAGCGTTAGATATCTATATTTGATGCTTATACAGTGTAGTGCACTTTGGTTGATGGTTGATTATTTTTCAATGCTATTATATACATGTGTGGTATGAAAATCCATATAATTAACGTTATATGGTGATTGATTGGGCCTCATTCCAATTTAGAAAATAAAGAATATTATAAAATAAAGGTTCATGTGTTGACTGTACTCATCCGTTGAGATTAGTCATGTGTTGAACGAATTATTTTTATAATAAAATTTACATCTTTATCAATATAAAATAAAGGTTCATGTGTTGACTGTACTCATCCGTTGAGATTAGTCATGTGTTGAACGAATTATTTTTATAATAAAATTTACATCTTTATCAATATAAAATAAAGGTTCATGTGTTGACTGTACTCATCCGTTGATATTAGTCATGTGTTGAACGAATTATTTTTATAATAAAATTTACATCTTTATCAATATAAAATAAAGGTTCATGTGTTGACTGTACTCATCCGTTGAGATTAGTCATGTGTTGAACGAAATAATTTAACAAAAATAGTCACACGTGGACAGTACTCATTCGTTGAGATTAGTCGTGTGTTGACAAAAATAAATATTCATTTGTTGAATAAAATAAAGGAATATATGAAGCCGTGTTGATTAGATTGACGCCATTTTGACGTGAACGATATTTATATCGATTTTAAAGATTTCGAAATGAATTGAATATATAACGATTTCGAAATGAATTGAATATATAACGATTTCGAAATGAATTGAATTTATAACGATTTCGAAATGAATTGAATATATAACGATTTCGAAATGAATTGAATTTATAACGATTTCGAAATGAATTGAATATATAACGATTTCGAAATGAATTGAATATATAACGATTTCGAAATGAATTGAATATATAACGATTTCGAAATGAATTGAATATATAACGATTTCGAAATGAATTGAATATATAACGATTTCGAAATGAATTGAATATATAACGATTTCAATTTGAATTGAATGTAAAACGATTTCGAATTGAATGAAATAGAAAACCAATTTGATTTCAATTGAATATATAATGAATTGGATTCAAATAGAAAACGAAACGAATTTGATTTGAATAGAAAATGAATTTGAATCGAATAGAAAACCAATTTGAATTGAATCGAATAGAAAACGACTTTGAAATTGGATTGAATTGAAAACGAATTCAAATTTAATCGAAAGCAAAGTGAAATGAATTCAAATTGAATTGAATTTTGAATTGAATAGAAATGAATTTTAAACCGAATTTATAAAGAAGAATTCAATTTTGATTTGAATTGAAATGGAGGTTGAAATTGCTTTTGAAACGAATTTAAAACTATTTATATAATTTGTTTTAAATAGAAATCGACGAAATATATATTATATATATTATATATATAATATAATGGCCTGAATAGAACGCGCCGCGCCGCGGCAATTCGTAAATTTCGACCATTTATTTCAAACGGACATTACGGGAGATCCGACCGTCGGATTCTCCTAAACCCGGAACCGTTGGGTTCGTATCAAAAAGAGCTTTCTGACGAATATTTGAAATTCTAAATCTAACGGTTGGATTTGGAGTTACGTCCAAATCAAATTCGAAAAAGGTCGGTGTAAGTGCAGTTCGATGGCCATTGTTGGAAATCGATTGTACGGGCCTTAATAAAATTATTAAAAATATCAATAATTTGTGTAAAATCATAAGAAATGATTTGGGAAAATTTGGGGTGAAAAACCCCATATTTGAAATGATAAAAATAGATTTTTATCGAAATGAACTAGTTTTGAACTAAATTTAAAACCCAATTATTTTTAAATAAATAAATTAGATTTAAAAAGGGGTTTTAAATAATCAGAATTTCTAATATATTTAAATGGATTTGAAATGGGTTTATCGTGAATGGTGTTTTAAATAACACTAGTTCTTTAACCCGATAATAAATAGAATGTGATTTGAGTTTGTCGTGAACTGTGTTTTAAATAACACCTAGTTCTTTAACCCAGTAAAAGGAGTTTTAATGAATCTGCAATTAGATTGAAATGTGAATTGATAATCTAAATTATCAAATTTAGAAATTGAGCAAGAATGGAGTATCACCAGTTTTGCTCCAAAGCGATAGTTAAATCTTTAATTAGATTTGAACGTGAAATGGTAATTAATTTTACCGATAACACCGTGGTGTTAGATATGGAGTATTACCAGTTTTGCTTCATGGGATGAATAGGTTGGGATTGGGAAATAAAATAAATAATTACTTCGTTACGGTTCGCTAATCTCGACTAGTTGGGAAAAACCATAATTTGGTTTTAAATGACATCCAAAGGAAGATTACAGGATAAATTTTAAAGAATTTATCTTGGATAAAATTAATGGGAACCTTTCCCTCAGAATATGGAATTTAGAAACTAGCTGTAGGTTGGCTAAGAAGAATGGTTTCCTGGGTATTAATCTGATGTTGGTTTCGGCCTTCGGGGTTAATGTTTGGGAAATTGTTCTCTTGCTAATTTGCGGTTAGTGACTAATGAATTGGAATGAGGCGTATGTTGTGTTTGTGTAACATTTGTTTTCAATATACGCGGGTTGTTCGGAAAGTCCGGGTTTATACCCATTCCGAATAACCGATTCGACGATAAGTCGAAGATGAAGACGGTGGTCGAAGACCGGAAGTCTTCACATCGTTTGGGCAATTACTGACGATCCTGATTGGGCTGTACACCTAAGAGGATGGAAATAGTTGGTGGTCGTCCAGACGTACTTGGAGATGGATGGATATGCGAGGAAAGTGCCTCCGGTTTCGTTCAGACCCAGAACGGACTTGTAAATGGATTGTGTGTCTGACACTGGATTTTATTCTGTGTTGATTGATTTCTATTAAATATACATCTGTTTGGCGGCGGAGAATTTATTCTTTTGCTTAACGCCCTTCTCTGAGACGTACGAGCTCAGAGGTTGTATATCGATGGACATCAGTCGCATGGCATGAATTGCCTGTGTGGCACACTAAGATGCAATGATCAAGGCTTTTGTTGAAAAGCAGAGTCTTGTGGTTGATGATCAGAGCACGGCCTTTGTGGCGTAGCTTTGTGTATAACGTGAATTCGCGAGCCTCACACCTCGGTATGAGTCAAAAACGGGATACGGACTGCAGGGAGAGCACGACGTTTCTCTCTAGCTTTGGTGGTGTCAGTGACTTACCAGCCCTGACATTTATATACTTTTCACCTATGTGGTTGTTGGAATGCGAGGCGCCTCGATTATAGGTCTGTAAGGACCGGGAAACGTGTGTTCAGGAATTGCTAATCCTCTAACGTAAGTGAGGACCGGCCCTGAAGATCCGGGGTTACCCAGTGTGCGTAATCCTGAGGCATTTGCTAGAGTGTCTCGAACGCGGAGAGGAGCTTGCCCCTTGCCTCGACTCATGACGGAAATCCAATTTCCATTACGTGTAATTCGGTTTTAATTGTAGAACTAGTATGGCGACATGATATATGGTACCCATGCCGTCTATGATTTATATTTATGATTGAAATTGTTTTGACACTATACACTTATTATAGTATCAAATGATTTGTTTTAAACGTACCAAGCATGTTTGGCTATTATAAGGGAAAACCCTATCCTCCGGCTTGCGTTGCATTGTGTGATGGGACCTGGGTCTTATAATAGCTTCATTTTTCGAAAAAGCATTGCGTTGTTTATTCTATGCACTGGTATTCTTGGGAGGAAACCCGTTCCGTGTTATACGGCGTGGTCCCTTGAATTACTCTCTTTTAAAGTAAAGTTTTAAATAACTGTTTTAGTTCTCACACCAGTCACATGACTGACCTGGAGTTTATTGTTTTAACCTAAACTCTGGGTGCCCCTATTTTCCGCACGGGCAGCTAGTAGTTTTGGTTTTGCAGATTTATATTCACAGGATCATGGTTTACAGCTGGAATGATATCCAGAAAGCTCTGTATCCGTATATCACCTTCAGTTGTGCTTTGTATTATTTTTCCGCTGCTATGTAATTTAAATCTCTGATATTTCTGTGTAATATTTATTCATTTATACTCTGTATATTCTTGTAATCTGATGCATTGTTGTAATATACAATGAAATGTTCTTCTGTTTGTGTTCTGATTTGTCATGTTCTCAACGTTCAGGGGTTTCGAACGGTCTAAATCGGTTTAACGACTGATTCAGATCGAGCGAAATTCCCGGCCGTCACAGACAGTTGAGTAGTGCACTCTGGATGATGGTTGATTATTTATCACTGTTGATATATACATATGTTATATGGAAATTAATAGAAATAAAAATCTATGGTAATTGATTGGGCCTCATTCCAGTTTTGAATAGAAATATTTGAAAAAGGAAAATTTGAAATAAATATTTGAAATAGAAATATATGAAGCAGTGTTGGTTAGATTTGCGTCATTTTGACGCGAATGATATTTATATCGATTTTATTCATTTTTATAACGAATATCGAAAAAGAAGTGATTTCAAAATATAATGTTTTGAAAATATTATCATTTATATGTCAATGATATTGAATATTCAATTTTGATTTAAAATTGAACATGAAGTTGATACCATTTTGAAAACGAATTTAAATGATTTATAAAATATGTTTTAAATTGAAATCGATGAAATATATAATATAATATATATATGTATTATATATATTAAATTTCCTGAATAGAACGCGCTGCGCCATGACAGTTCGCGAATTTCAACCATTGACTTTGAATTGACGTTACGAGAGATCCGACCGTCGGATTCTCCTAAAACCGGAACCTTTGGGTTCGTATCAAAAAGATCTTTCCAAAGAATATTAGAAATTTGAAATCTAATGGTTGGATTTGGAATTATGTCCAAATCAAATTTGGAAAAGGTCGATGTAAGTGCAGTTCGACGACCGTTAATGGAAATCGACTGTACGGGCCTTGATAAAATTATTAAAAATATCTATAATTTGTGTAAAATCATAATATATGAATTGGAAAGAACTGAGATGAAAAATTCCACATTTGTAAGGATTAAAATATATTTTTATCGAAATGAACCAGTTTATAACTAGAATTATAAACCAATTATTTTAAAAATAAATAAAATTGGATTTGAATTGATTTTGAATATAACCAGAATTTCCAATATACGAATTGGAATGGGTTTGAATCGAAATTATCTTCGGAATATTTCGATGTTGGATTTCGTGATTATACGTATATGGTTAAGGGAATTTGAAAGATATATTTATATCGTTATTTCCAATACGATATTTGTTGGTTTCAGAATTTGATATTGAATACAAGCCGATATATTTTCTATTCAGAGCCTTGTATTTAATATCAAATACGATTGTGGGTTCGTCGTGAATGGTGTATTAAATAACACTGTTCTTGAACCCAGTTAAAAAAGATTAAATCTTTTTATTTAGATTTAATGAAGTATACAAATTAATTAATATTTAATTAGAATTGAATTTGAAATTGATTTTTGGGTTTATTGTGAACCGTGTTTTAAATAACATCTGTTCTTCAACCCGATTAACAATGGAATGAGAATTTGGGTTGTCATGAGTGGTATCTTTAATAATACTGTACTTAGACCCAATAGACTTAAGAAAATTAGAAACTAACTGGAGATTAGTTAAGTTGAATGGTTTCCCGGGTATTGATCTGATGTTGATTTCGGCCTTCGGGGTTTATACTTAGGAAATTTTCCACTTGTTAATTTACAGTTAGGGGCTGATGGAATGGAATGTGATTTTGTGTTTATCGTGAACCGTGTTTTAAATGACATTGGTTCTTAACCCAGTTAAAGATTAAAACTAAGTGGAGTTTTAATGAATCTTTAATTAGATTGAAATGATCGAGAATGGAGTATCACTAGTTTTTCTCCAAGCGATAGTTAAATCTTTAACTAGATTTGAACGTGAAATGGTAATTAATTTTACCGATAACACCGTGGTGTTAGATATGGAGTGTTATTAGTTTTGCTCCATGGAATGAATAGGTTGGGATTGGGAAATAAAATAAATAATTACTTCGGTGTGGTTTGCTAATCCCGACTAGTTTGGAAAACTGTGATATGATTTGAAATGATATCCAAAGGAAGATTAAAGAATAAATTTTAAAGAATTTGTCTTTGATAAAATTAATGGGAACCTTTCCCTAAGAAGGTGAAATTTAGGAACTAACTGGGGATCAGTTAAGTTGAATGGTTTCCTGGGTATTGATCTGATGTTGGTTTTGGCCTTCGGGGTTAATATTTGGGAAATTATTCTCTTACTAATTTACAGTTAGTGACTGATGAATTGGAATGAGGTGTATGTTGTGTTTGTGTAACATTTGTTTATAATATACGCGGGTTATTCGGAAAGGCCAGGTTTTATACCCATTCTAAATGACCGATTCGACGATAAGTCGAAGGTGAAGACGGTGGTTGAAGACCAGAGGTCTTCACATCGTTTGGATGATTCCAGATGATATTGATTGGGCTGTACACCCAAGATGAGTGAATCAGTTGGTGATCGTCCAGACGTACTTGGAGATCGATGGATATGCGAGGAAAGTGCCTCCGGTTTCGTTCAGACCTAGAACGAACTTGTAAATGAATTGTGTGCCTGACATTTGATTTTATTCTGTGTTGATTGATTTCTATAAAATATATATCTGTTTGGCGGCGGAGAATTTATTCTCTTGCTTGACGCCCTTCTCTGAGACGTACGAGCTTAGAGGTTATATATCGATAGATATCAATCGCATGGCATGAATTGCCTGTGTGGCATGCTGAGTTGCATGGATCAAGGCTTTTGTTGAAAAGCAAAGTCTTGTGGTTGATGATCAAAGCACGGCCTATGTGGAACAGCTTTGTGTATGGCGTTAATTCACGAGCCTCACACCTCAGTATGAGTCAAAAAGGGATACGGACCGTTGGGTGAACACGACGTTTCTTTCTAGTTATGGGTGGTGTTAGTGCTTACACTGGCTGACATTTATATACTTTTCACCTTTGTGGTTGTTGGAATGTGAGGCGCCTCGATTTTAGGTCTGATAGGACTGGGAAACGTGTGTTCAGGAATAACTAATCCTCAAACGTAAGAGAGGACCGGCCCAGCCGATTCCAAGGGTTACCCAGAGAGAGTAGTTCTGAGACATTTGCTAGAGTGTCTCGAAGCGGAGAGGAGCTCTCCCCTTGCCTCGCCTCATGATGGAATCCAATTTCCAATATGTGACATTTCGATTTTATTTGTAGAGCCTAGTATGGCGACATAGTGGGATGGGGCACTCATGCCATCTAAGATTAATACATTATGATTGAAGTTGTTTTCTTCACTTATAGTAATAATAAAAGATGAAATTTCACATACCAATCATTTTTGGCTGTTATAAGGTAAAACCCTATCCTCCGGCTTGCGTTGCACTGTGTGATGGGACCTGGATCTTATAACAGCTTCATTGTTCTTTATTTAGCATTGCGTTGCTTGTTTATACACTGGTATTCTTGGGGTAAAAACCTGTTTCTTGTTATACGGCGTGGTCCCTTGATCTACCGAACTTTAAAATCAAATTAATAACTGTTTTAGTTCTCACACATGTCACATGACTGACCTGGAGTTTATTGTTTTAACCTAAACTCTGGGTGCCCTTATTTTCTGTATGGTCAATTTTTATTTTATATATATTTTTTTACAAAATTTTATTATTTAATTATCTACTTAAAGTTTATATTAAAACAATCAAGATCATCAATAATCATCCAAACGATGTGAAGACTCTGGTCTTCAACCACCGTCTTCACCTTCGACTTATCGTCGAATCGGTTATTCAAAAAGGGTATAAACCCGGCCTTTCCAAACAACCCGCGTATATAATAAACAAATGTTACACAAACACAACATATGCCTCATTCCAATTCATCAGTCACTAACCAAAAATTAGTAAGAGAATAATTTCCCAAATATTAACCCCGAAGGTCGAAACCAACATCAGATCAATACCCAGGAAACCATTCAACTTAACTGATCCACAATTAGTTCCTAAATTTCAGACTCTTAGGGAAAGGTTCCCATTAATTTTATCAAAGATAAATTCTTTAAAATTTATTCTTTAATCTTCCTTTGGATATCATTTCAAACCATATTACGGTTTCCCAAACTAGCCAGGATTAGCGAACCACACCGAAGTAATTATTTATTTTATTTCCCAATCCCAACCTATTCATCCAATGGAGCAAAACTGGTAATACTCCATATCTAACACCACGGTGTTATCGGTAAAATTAATTACCATTTCACGTTCAAATCTAGTTAAAGATTTAACTATCGTTCTGGAGCAAAACTGGTGATACTCCATTCTCGATCTTTTCAATCTAATTAAAGATTCATTAAAACTCTAATTCAGTTTTAATCTCGAAAATCATTTCTCAATGATTATTCCAAACTAAGAAATTAATCTTATCTTTAATTGGGTTAAAGAACCAATGTCATTTAAAACACGATTCATGATAAACCCAAAATAAAGTTCCATTCTATCAGTCTCTAACCGTAAATTAGCAAGAGAACGATTCCCTAAATATTAACCCCGAAGGCCGAAACCAACATCAAATCAATACCTGGGAAACCATCCTTCTTAGCTAACCTACAGTTAGTTTCTAATCCATTTATCTCCATTGTTAATCGGGTTAATGAACAGGTGTTATTTAAAACACCGTTCACGATAAACCCAAAAATCAATTTCAATTCAATTCCAATTCGATATTAAATAATTGGTATACTTAATTAAATCTAAATAAAAGATTTAATCTTTTCTCAACTGGATTCATGAACAGTGTTAATGAAGACACCATTCAAGACAAACCCAAAATCCAATTTGATATTAAATGCAAGACTCTGAATAGAAAATATATCGGCTTATATTCAATATCAAATTCTGAAATCAACAAATATCGTATTGGAAATAAGTATATAAATATATCTTTCAAATTCCCTTAACCATATCTGTATAATCACGAAATCCAACATCGAAATATTCTGAAGATAATTTCGATTCAAATCCATTCCAATAGGTATATTGGAAATTCTGATTATTTTTAAAACCACTTCGAATCCAATTTATTTATTTAAAATTATTGGAATTTTAATTCTAGTTCATAACTAGTTCATTTCGATAAAAATATATTTTTATCCTTTCAAATAGGGAATTTTTCATCCCAGTTCTTTCTAACTCATATATTATGATTTTACACAAATTATAGATATTTTTAATAATTTTATCAAGGCCCGTACAGTCGGTTTCCAATAACGGTCGTCGAACTGCACTTACAACGATCTTTTCTAAATTTGATTTGGACGTATCTCCAAATCCAACCATTATATTTCAAATCTCTAATATTCATTGGAAAGTTCTTTTCGATACGAACCCAACGGTTACGGTATCAGGAGAATCCGACGGTCGGATCTCCCGTAACGTCAATTCGAAGTCAGTGGTCGAAATTCGCGAACGGCCGCGGCGCGGCGCGTTCTATTCAGGCCATTAAATATATAATATATATTATATATATTTCGTCGATTTCAATTCAAAATGTATTTTATAAATCGTTTTAAATTCATTTTCAAAACGGTTTCAACTTCACATTCAATTTCAAATCAAAATTGAATATTCCATATCATTAACATATAATTGATAATATTTTCAAAACATTATATTTTGAAATCACTTCTTTTTCGATATTCGAATAAAATCGATATAAATATCGTTCGTGTCAAAATGGCGCATATCTAACCAACACGGCTTTATGTATTTCAATAACTTCGTTATTCTATTCAACAAATCAATATTTTCTTCAACACATGAATATATATTTTATTCAATATATGAATATTCTTTTATTCAACACATGAATATATATTTTATTCAACACATGAATATTCTTTTATTCAACACATTTGGATAACCGTAATATGGTTTGAAATGATATCCAAAGGAAGATTAAAGAATAAATTTTAAAGAATTTATCTTTGATAAAATTAATGGGAACCTTTCCCTAAGAGTGTGAAATTTAGGAACTAACAGGAGATCAGTTAAGTTGAATGGTTTCCTGGGTATTGATCTGATGTTGGTTCAGCCTTCGGGGTTAATATTTGGGAAATTATTCTCTTACTAATTTACGGTTAGTGACTGATGAATTGGAATGAGGCGTATGTTGTGTTTGTGTAACATTTGTTTATTATATATGTGGGTTGTTCGGAAAGGCCGGGTTTATACCCATTCTGAATAACCAATTCGACGACGAGTCGAAGGCGAAGACGGTGGTTGAAGACCAGAGGTCTTCACATCGTTTGGATGATTATTCATGATCTTGATTGGGCTATACACCCAAGATGAGGGAATCAGTTGGTGATCATCCAGACGTACTTGGAGATCGATGGATATGCGAGGAAAGTGCCTCCGGTTTCGTTCAGACCCACAACGTACTTGTAAATGTGCGTCTGACATTGGATTTTATTCTGTGTTGATTTTCTATTAAATATGTACATGTTTGGCGGCGGAGAATTTATTCTCTTGCTTAACGCCCTTCTCTGAGATGTACGAGCTTAGAGGTTATATATCGATAGATATCAATCGCATGGCATGAATTTCTTGTATGGCATGCTGAGTTGCATGGATCAAGGCTTTTGTTGAAAAGCAAAGTTTTGTGGTTGATGATCAAAGAACGACCTACGTGGCATAGCTTTGTGTATGGCATTAATTCACGAGCCTCACACCTTGGTAGGAGTCAAAAACGGGATATGGACCGTTGGGAGAACACGACGTTTCTTTCTAGCTATGGGCGGAGTCAGTGTTTAAACTTGCTGACATTTATATACTTTTCACCTTTGTGGTTGTTGGAATGCGAGGCACCTCGATTTTAGGTCTGTAAGGATCGGGAAACGTGTGTTTAGGAATAACTAATCCTCAAACGTAAGGGAGGACCGGCCCAGCCGATTCCAACGGTTACACAGGGAGAGTAGTCCTGAGACATTTGCTTGAGTGTCTCGAAGCGGAGAGGAGCTTGCCCCTTGCCTCGACTCATGATGGAAATCCAATTTCCAATACATGATTTTGCGGTTTTAATTGTAGAACCTAGTATGGCGACATGATATATGGTACCCATGCCGTCTATGATTGATACTTATGTTTGAAATTGTTTTGAAACACCTATGCGCTAGTAATAATATCAAATGGTTTTGTTTTATACGTACCAGGCATTTTTGGCTGTTATAAGGTAAAACCCTATCCTCCGACTTGCGTTGCATTGTGTGATGGGACCTGGGTCTTATAACAGCTTCATTGTTCTTTATTTAGCATTGCGCTGTTTGTTTATGCACTGGTATTCTCGGGGTAAAAACCCGTTCCGTGTTATACGGTGTGGTCCCTTTATTTACCGAACTTTAAAATCAAAATTAATAAAAGTTTTAGTTCTCACACCAGTCACATGACTGACCTGGAGTTTATTGTTTCAACCTAAACTCTGGGTGCCCTTATTTTCCGCACGATTAGCTAGTAGTTTTGGTTTTGTAGATTTATATTCATAGGATCCTGGTTTATAGCTGAAGTGATATTCGGAAAGCTCTGTATCCGTGTATTTCTTTCAGTTATGTTTTGTATTATTTTTCTGCATCAGTAATGTATTTAAATCTCTGATATTTGTCAAATGTGTAATATTTATTCTTACTCTATAATATTCTTGTACTCTGATGGAAATTGTTGTAATAGCAACGAAATGTTTTTCTATTTGTGTTCTGATATGTCCTGTTCTCAAAACAATTAGGGGTTTCGAGCGGTCTTGATCGGTTTAGCAATCGATTCGGATCGAGCGAAATCCCTTGTTGTTATAGTGGTATCAATAATGTGACCATCTAGTTACTAGCTGTAACGATACAGATTTCGCCCGGTCCTAATCGATCGCTAAACCGACCAAGACCGTTTGAATCCCGCACACGCTAACTCTGTGCATACAACACATCAGAAAAAATAACAGAAGACGTTTGTAAACATCATAATAATGTTACATCAGAGTACAGAATATATCAGAGTATATCAAAATATAATACAGCGGAAGATGATTTTATAATAAATGTAATACAATGCACAGCAGGAATATAAAATAACACAGCGGAAGACGATAAATGCACCGGACATAGCTTTAAGCTTCAAAATAAGTATTTGAAAAACAAACTACTCGACTGCCCGTGTTTCCATCTCCAGCCTTCCATATGTCCAGAAAGCTCGTGCCCTAGTCGATTGCTGAATTTCCGACTTCAGAAATCTATATCGAGTTATACAAAAAGGATACTAGCATGGAGATGAAGGTCACATCAACTCAAAATTTCCATCCTTTGAATTTATACAAGTTTATTTGATTTTCTGTGTATTTTGAAACATTGGGTTCTTCGTTTGATTAAGAGATGGAGTGAGGGCTTGTTTTATAGTAGATGTATTTCTTGAGGGTATTAGAGGCCACGACACTGGTTTGAGTCCACAGACTACGTTCATGTGTGAAGGGTATCCAAAAATGTTTTAGTTTCAAAGCGAAGTTATCTGGTTTTCGCCGCACAAAGTTTCACTTGTTCTACAGATCGCTGTAGACAGAAATAAACATATCATTGTAATGAGTAAGGGGACACGGTTCCAAAAATATAATAATATCGGTAGAATAAATAATATTGTGAAACCCCAAAATGTTGATTACAGGTGCAAATTACTCCAAATAAAAAGTTGTTAATTAACTAAAAATTATAGTAAAATTCTAAAAAATTAAATTATCACTATGTCTCAAAAGAACCTTTTCTAAATTCAAAACCGATATTCAAATATATTTAAATAACCGTTATAGCCACGAACGAATATACCGCTGTTTTTCTGAATATTTAATTTGGACAGAACTAAAAATCTACACGACGAAATCCTGAATTTTCTCTTCCACTAGAAAAACATACTTCCCCATCTCCTAACGTTATTCGTTTGAAGTTCGAATCGCTAATTTATGAACTGCAGCGCCATTTTGAGCTCGATTTTAATTATAATATTGTAACGACCCGGAAAATCTGAACCAATTTAAATTTTTTAAACTGGCTAAACTAGTGGATTTTAAATATTTAAAATAAATATTTTAAATAATAGCAATGAAAAGTGAGTTTGAATCGACGTTTGAAAACGAATATAATTAATTCTAATTATAAACAAGGCCTGAAATGGCGCGGTAGTTTCAAAAATGGAATTCAAACTTCAACTGACTGTACCGGGTGCAAAACAAAACGGATTTGAGTGAAACGAAAAATATTTAAATCTTTTACGAATCTAAAAAAATGAAGTTTCATAGCGGAAAGCAAAAGTTATGGCCAAATGAATTTTCAGAAAGGTCGCTATGGAATTTATATATCCCGTGAAAATGGCCATTTTGCATACGACTTCGGAATTCAACGAAACCACTTTTGTTGGATCCGGGATGTGAAGTTATTGCTAGGTTTCAAATTTCATATTTTTTGAAGCTAGTATGTGAGCGTGGCGAAGGAAAACGTGTTTTGGTCAATTATAGTTAAATTGGATCGGCCAGAAATGGGCCTTTTTGCAAACTGTCTCAGAATTCGACGAAACTAGTTTTGTTGGGACCGCATCGTCAAAACATTGCTAGATTTATTTTTCAGAAATTTTTAGAATCAGTTTGTGGCCCTGGCAAATTGTAATGTACGTTCAAATTTAATATTGAATGTTTTATATTTTAATTTGAGGGAAAACTGACTGAAGCAGTCGAATGGGCCAACGAAACATATCCCATTGTGTTCGGAATGGGGGTAATTAGCTAGGAATGACAGTCGTTGGGTTTGGATTGGTGTTAGTACGTGTAGAGGGGTATTTTTGGATTTTTAAAATATATAAATAAATGGAAAAATCATATTAGCCACCTCACTCCTGCGTTGACCTTCTCTCTCCCCGACAATCCCCAAATCGAACGGCGCCTTCAGCTCCAAACTTCTCTCCTCCTTCCCTCCTCCTACGCGCAATAAAACGTGCTGCTCCTTTGGAGAATTTTATAGATCTCCCTTAGATTTTCAAATTCATGTCGGTTTTGTGAATTCTCGTCGCGTGTACAAGGGGAATCGACGCTCTAAAGTCCGCAACTTCAGCTCGCCGCCGTGACCCTCCTACTGCATCGATCTGGGCCCCACCAGGTGGCGCGGGAAGCCTGCTCTGTCCTCTACAATGTTGTACCCTCTGATCGTCCAACCGCTTCACGGTTTGTGCGATAATCGATGACATAGGTTTGAACCATTGCGGAAAGGTATCGGTTTATTTTATTTCAAACTATTCTATAGCACTTTAAAGCGCTACGGTTTATGATTTCACTGTAAAAATCATATCTTTTTGCTATGTTGACGAAATCCAATGAAACAAGAGACAGTAGACTCGTGTGGACGTCTTCTACATTCTAGAAGAGACCGCATATTTTTCTGAGCCTTCTGCTATTTTTGGTGGAGTGGAACCCAATGTGAGATTTCTAATTTATAAACGATGGAAAACGACGATGTATAAATTATATAGTCGATGTATGAGTTATATAAGCGTTGTACACCTCTTGTATAAGCGTTGTATAAGTTGTACGTTCGATGTATAAGTTGCATATGCGTTGCAAAAATGATATATGTGTTGAAATAGAAGTGAAATGCTATATATAAATATATATATGTATATACGCCCCTCGTCCACAAACCGTGGACGATATTCATTGGTTGTGATTGGTGTGAAAATTGATTGATAGCGAATGGTTGATTGGAATTGTTTGTGGTTGATATTGATTGATTGTGGTTGAAAAATTCCCGTTTGTGGTTAAGAAATATTTGGTTGAAACCACATAGGATTAGTTTGTGGAAAAGAAATAAATATACATGCCGCCTGTGTGCGAACTAGATGCATGATTCCCCATTGTAAAAAACCACGAGGTTTTAAGGTAGAGCGAGGAGCCGTACTAGGGACGGTCCCGGTTTTAACTACCCTGCCGTTATGCTGCCGAAATTTTGAATAATATTCATGTGTTAGAATTATTTTCCTGTGTTGAAATTATATTCGTCTGTTGAATAGAAAACCTTTATGTATTAAATCGATATTCATTCGTTGAATTGAAATTCATGTGTTGAATGGTATTCGTGTTTTAAATAGAAAAATCACATTTTTATCGATATATACAAACTATAGAAAACCTTCATGTATTGAATCGATATTCATTCGCTGAATTGAAATTCATGTGTTGAATGGTATTCGTGTTTTAAATATAAAAATCACCTTTTTATCGATATATAAAAACTATAGAAAACCATCATGTGTTGAATCGATATTCATTCGTTGAATTGAAATTCATGTGTTGAATGGTATTTGTGTTTTAAATATAAAAATCACCTTTTTATCGATATATATAAACTATAGAAAACCTTCATGTGTTGAATCGAAATTCATTCATTGAATTGAAATTCATGTGTTGAATGGTATTCATATTTTGAAAGAAAGTGTTTTATAATGAAAATCCAATTCTTATCATCGATATGAACTATATAAAATAATCTTGTTTTGAAATAAGTTGTTTTATAATAAAAATCCTATTTTTATCACCTATATGAACTATAGAAAATAAACGTGTTTTGAAATGAATTGTTTTACAATAAAAATCACATTTTTATTATATACATGAATTGTTAAAAGTAGCGAAGTGTTGAAATAGAAGACAGTTGGATAAAAATATTTTTTTTATCAAATGTGTGAAAAGAATATAGCTTTGAAATCGAAGAATCGATATATATATATATATATATATATATATATATATATGTATGTATATAGAATTGAAATATATCTAATAATGACGCTGCAGTTTGTATTTTGAAACCGTGATTTCAAACGATTAGTGCGGGAGATCCGACCATCGGATTCTCCCGAAACCGCAACCGTTGGGTCCGCTTTGGAAATATCTTTCCAACGGCACAGCTTTGAAAAGATCCAATGGTTGGATTGTCTGGAATATTTAATTCAAATCTGAAGAAAAAAGCGCCAGAATCGATTATATTTATATATATATATATAAATATAATTATATTTAATCGAATAACAACGCTGCAGTTCATATTTTGAAAATGAAACTTCAAACGATTATACCGGGAGATCCGACTGTCGTAATTTCCCGAAACCGGAACCGTTGGATTCGTTTTGAAAAGATCTTTCTAATGATTTAAATTTTGTGAAGATCCAACGGTAAGATTTTCAGATATGTGTATATCAAATCAGAAGAAAAACAGCGCCACGGCCGCGTTATGGCCGAAGCGTCGTTTTGAATAAATTGGCTATTTTAAAATAAATAAAAATAGCGATAAATCATTATAAAATATTATAAATGTGAAATTTAGAAACTAACTGAAGGTTGGCTAGGTTGAATGGTTTCTTGGGTGTTGATTTGATGTTGGTTTCGGCCTTCGGGGTTAATATTTGGGAAATCGTTCTCTTACTGATTGACGGTTAGTGACTAATGAATTGAAATGATGTGTATGTATGTTAGTGTTGCACTTGTTTATTGTATACGCGAGTTGCTCAGAAAGACCGGGTTTATCCCATTCTGAATGACTGAATCGACGATAAGAAGTCGAAGATGAAGACTGGGGTTGAAGACCGATCTTCACCTCGTTTGGATGGTAACTGAGGTCCTGTTTGGGAGGAATCCCGAAATATGGATAATGAGTGGTGATCGTCCAGACGTACATAGGAATCGATGAATATGCGAGGTATTTAGTGCCTCCAGTTTCGTTCAGACCCAGAACAGACTTGCAAATGGACTGTGTGTCTGACATTGGATTTTATTCTATGTTGATTGATCTCTATTAAATATACATCTGTTTGGCGGTGGAGAATTTATTCTTTTGCTTAACGCCCTTCTCTGAAACGCACGAGCTCAGAGGTTGTATATCGATGGACATCAGTCGCATGGCATGAATTGCTAGTGTGGCATGCCTAAGTGGCAAATGATCAAAGGCTTCTGTTGAAAAGCAAAGTCTTGTGGTGATGATCAAAGCCCCGTCTGTGTGGAGTAGCTTTGTGTATAACATGAATTCGCGAGCCTCGCACCTTGGTATGGACCAGAAACGGGAGAAGGACCTCAGGGAGGGCATGCGTTTCTTTGTAGCTAGGAGTTGTGTCGGTGTTTTACATGGCCTGACATTTTACTTATGTGGTTGTTGCTGTTGCGAGGCGCCTCAGATATACCGGTGACTATGTGAAGCCGAAGGAGCCATTCGTTGGGTCGTTTATGCCCCCATAGGGCGGGGAAACGCAATGTTCAGGCATAATAATCCACATCAGTGGACCGGCCCTGACGATCCAAGGGGCAGTTGTGGCTGTTCCTGAGGGGTGGGCTAGAGCGTCTCGAATTCGGTGAGGACGATCCCTTGCCTCGGTTCATGACGGAAATCCAATTTCCGAATACGACATCGTGCGGTTTTGATTGTATAGATATATGGCGACATGATATATAGTACCCATGCCATCTATGATTGATAATTATGATTCGAAATTGTTTTTGAAACATGTAAACACTAGTAATAATATCAATTGCTTTTGTTTTATTCGTATCAACCATATTTTGGCCATTATAAGGTAAAACTCTATCCTCCGGTTTGCGTTGCATTGTGTGATGGGAACTGAGTCTTATAATGGCTTCATTTTTATAAAAAGCATTGCGATGTTTAAAAGAAAGATTTGTTTTTAAAGCACTGGCAATCCAATGTAGTAAACCCGTTCCATGAAAGTGGCGTGGTCCTGTGATTAGCCATATTATTAATGTGTTGAGTAGATTTCTCATACCAGTCCCATGACTGACTCGTAGTTTGTTTCACTTTCAAACTCGGGTGCCCCTTTTTCTACACGGGCTGCCTTGTATTCAGGTTTAGCTGGTTCTTTCTGGATAGTTGGAGCTGAAGATGGATTCTATTATTTATCTCTTTTTATGCTGTTCAGCTCCTATTGTACATATTATGTTTATTTTCCGCTGTAGACATTTATGTATAGCTGAACTGTATTTGTACTAAGTATGATCCTGTATACTGTGTAACTCTGATGATTCGTTTATCCAGTATTCTATTGTGCATTATCTGGTGTATTTACTTATTTCTGTTCTGCTATTATCTGTTTATGTGTTATATTCCAAAGATTACCCTTGTCACCGTCAGTGCGGGATTTGGGGTCGTCACAACGTGGTATCAGAGCCTTGGTTAAGCTTAGTTCTGCAATATAACATATTAACGAACTCGTCAGAAATAGAACCAGTAGCGTTCTAGGATGGGTAACTCTATACAGACAGGATAAGTAACATCCTGGTATGAGTAGCAGAATTAAATAACACCTAGATAGACGCATTTACATTCAAGTATTTGTCACTATATTTTGAAATATCTTTTCTGTTAACCTGACACTTGATCTGCTATTTGCAGAAGAACTGGAAAATGAGTGCCAGAAACAGAAGAAGTAATACTGACCCGGGTATAGAAGCTTTATTTATGAAATATAGAAATCTGGGTGGAAAGCCGTTCTCGGGCGAAGAATCTATTATGAGAACACAAGCTTGGATTCGTTCGGCTGAGAAAATCTTCGAAGGATTAAAGCTGAGGGATGACCAAAAAAGATTACTGGCATCCTGGGCACTCAAAGACGAAGCTTTGTTCTTGTGGGATTCGGTTATCAAGGATAATCCAGAAGGTGATATCACCTGGGATAGATTCAAAGTTATTTTCCTGGAAAGATTTACTCCTCCGGAAGCAATTGAGCGACTATGTGATGAATTTTCTTATTTGATACAAGGAGATATGACCATTCCAGAATATCATAAGAAATTCAATGAACTTTCTCATTTTGCCCCTCATCTAATTCAAAATCCGAAGAGGAAGAATTTGAGATTTATCAACGGGCTTCAAAGAAAATATCAAAACAGTGTAATGAGGAATGTGAAGCTTCCTTTCTCTGAAATGATATACATGGCTTACCAGTACGAAGATCTAGACAAGAAAGGTATGTTACAGTACGAAGAGGAAGTCAGCTCTAGTAATAAAATTGAGTCTGAAACTGATCGTCCTGAGGCCAGTACAATGTCTGAGGTTAGTAAGGAGCCCTAAGTCAATTGATAAAGGGCCAGATCTGAAAAAGAACCAGTAACGACAGCTGTATGCAGTAACTACAATAGGCAAGGGCATCTCTCGGTAAGTTGCAGATCTCTAAAGAAACGATTAAAGGATGGGTCTAAATCTGGTAAGAAGTTTCAAGAGTATAGAAAGTGCAGCCAATGCCAGCAGACCGGTCATCTTTCAAAGGCCTGCCCGCTATTCAGAAAACCTGAAATAGTTCAAGTGAATGAAGTGGCAGAAGTGCCTGCATCTTCGTCTGCTCTGGAAAGGCCAGATGTTTTATAAGGCATGCTTACTGTCAAAGATATTCCAATTAAATTACTGTTTGACACAGGCACGTCACGAAGCTTCATTGCCAAGAATGCAGCTAAGAAACAGGATTTGAATTTGAAGAAGCTCAAAGAACCAATGACTGTCCAAAATCCGGTCGGGGGTTCCATCGATCTCAGTTGGGTTTGTGGAGTGCCAATTTCTTTTTCTCGTTATTGGTTCCCTACCATCGCGGTCGTCATGAATTTTAAAGAGTTTGATCTTATCTTGGGGTTAGACTGGTTGACCAAGTATGAAGCTGAGGTTAAATGCGCCGACAAAGTCGTTAAGTGAAGATTAAATCAGGTGATTATATAACCATTCCCTGTGAAGGTCAGAATGCTAATAGAAAAGACTTCTGGGTAGCTTTGGATGTTTCTCCTGTTTAAATAGAAAATATCCCTGAAGTCTCAGAGAATATTCCTGACCTCGTCAAAGACATTCCTGTCGTCAAGAACTATGCGGATGTGTTCGAAGAAGTTGTTCGCTTACCCCCGCAGAGAGAAATTGATTTCAAAATTGCTTCAATTCCGAATGCAAGGCCGGTAGTTCACACTATTCGAAGAATGTCCTTGAAGGAGAAAGAAGAACTTGACAAACAAACACGACAACTAATATGGAAAGGTCTGATCAGGCCTAGTTTCTCTGATTGGGGAGCAGCAGTGGTGTTTGTCCCAAAATATGACGGTACTCTACGGCTATGTGTGGATTATTGGGATTTGAACAAGCAGACAATAAAGAACAAATATCCATTGCCGCGAATCGATAATTTATTGGTTCGTCTGAATGGAGCACAAGTATTCTGAAGGATGGGCCTAGCTACAGGCTTCCGTCAACTTCGAATTGCCGAAGAGTGTGTTCCAATGACAGTATTCAGAGGTCCCGACTTATTCCACGAGTGGTTAGTAATGCTGTTCGGCTTATGTAACGCTCTAGCTTACTTCGTCGATCTGATGAATAGAGTGTTCAGAGGGGTTTTGAATAAATTTGTTCTGGTTTTTATTGACGATATTCTAATCTTCTCTAAATCAAAGGTCAAACATGAAAAACATTTGGAACAGGTTCTGGAAATCCTCAGAAGGAATGTATTAAAAGCCAAACTATCCAAATGTATATTCTGGCAAGAGGAAGTGAAATTTCTAGGCCACGTCGTATCGAAAGAAGGAATTGCTGTGGATCCAAGTAAAATCACAGCTATTCAAAACTAGAAACAGCCCAGTACCCCTACAGAAGTCCGCAGTTTTCTCGGATTAGGTAGTTATTACCGGAAGTTCGTTAAAAAATTTTTGAAGATATCTGGTCACTTAACGAAGCTTACAAAGAAGCACTCTAAATTAAAATGGACTCCAGAAAGTGAGGAGGCTTTTGAAGAGCTAAAGTTAAGATTAACGACTGCTCCAGTGTTAACCATCATCGATGGAAATCAGGATTTGAAAGTCTGGACTGATGCTTCTAGAGAAGGCCTTGGCGCAGTGTAAATCCTAAGGGGCCAAGTGATTGCTTATGCTAGCCGCCAACTGAAGCCGCACGAGAAAAACTATGTAACTCATGATCTTGAGTTGTTGGCTATCGTATTCTCTTTGAAAATCTAGAGACACTATCTTCTTGGGTGAGAAATTCGAACTGTATACAGAGCATTAGTCGTTAAAGTATCTATTCACTCAGAAAGACCTGAATCTGAGGCAGCAACGGTGGCTAGATTTCCTTGCAGCATATGATTTTGAAATTCTATACACTCTAGGGAAAGCCAATGTCATGGTCGATGCGTTAAGCCGAAAGAATGAAATGATCGCCAGTTTTATCATTGCGACTTCTTTGATTGACAAGATATTGGCTCTCCAAAAAGACAACCAATTTATTAAAGGAATGAGTCAGCGAATTCGTGAAGGCAATGCTTCGGATTTCCAGCTCGACAGCGAAGGGATTCTGAGGTTAGAAGGACGAATTTGTGTTCCAGAAATTCCTGAACTCAGAAGAGATGTGCTTGATGAATGCCACAAGTCAAAACTAAGTATCCATCCGGGACTAAGCAAATTGTATAACGACATCAAACGCACTTTCTGGTGGAAGTCGATGAAGAGGGACATTTCTTTATATGTTAGTCGATGCCCTACTTGCCAGCTAGTCAAAAGCGACCAACAGAAACTGGCTGTATTGTTACAACCGCTAGACATTCCAGGATGGGAGTGGGAACATATTTCCGTGGACTTCATTGATGGTTTGCCCAGAACCAGAAAATAAATGACAGTATTTGGGTGATCGTAGATCGCTTCATGAAGACCGCCCATTTCATACCTGTCAGATCAAACAGAACTGCTCAGAGTCTGGTGCAGATATATTTCAAGGAAATAGTTAGACTTCATGGAGTGCCACTCAGTATAGTCAGTGATAGAGATACAATATTTACTAGTAAATTCTGGGAGGCATTTCAAGTAGAGCTGGGAATAAAGCTGAACCTAAGCACCGCCCATCATCCTCAGACAGTTGGTCAGACTGAGAGGGTGAATCGTATACTAGAAGATCTATTGCGGGCTTGTGTTCTAGATTTTGGTGGATCATGGGAAGACCATCTGCATTTGGCTGAACTCTCATATAACAATAGCTACCAGGCGAGTCTAACAATGTCGCAATTCAAAGCATTATATGGTAGACCGTACTGATCTCCTGCTTGTTGGGTCGAACCGGTAATAGACTTGTGTTGGGGCCAGATATGATCCGAGAAGCTGCCGACAAAGTCGACTTTATTAAGAAGCGATTACTCGCCGCTCAAAGCCGACAGAAGAGCTATGCCGATAGGAGAAGAAGAGATATATCATTTGCTGTTGGCGACTATGTATATTTGAAGGTATCGCCGATGAAAGGAGTTATCCGGCTTGGTAAAACGGGGAAGTTGGCGCCCAAATTCATTGGTCCGTTTCCTATTCTAGAACGGATCGGAACTCTCGCTTATAGGGTTAAACTGCCTGATTGGTTGCCTGGAGTTCATGATGTATTTCACATATCTCAACTTCGAAAGCACGTTCATGATTCAGACTTGATCGTGGAAGAAGCAGCTCAACAGGATAATGAAATCACTCCAGAATTGGCTGTGAGAAGAAAGCCGCTAAAGATCATCGGCAAAGAGACCAAAGAACTGAGGAACAAGAAGGTTCACATAGTCAATGTGTAATGGAGTGGAGATCCGCGAGATTGTCCTTGGGAAACTGAGGAGAGAATTCAGAAAGCCTATCCTAGATGCCGCGTTGATATCTCTGATTAACTCCGGTGCAAGGTACATTTACCATACTTTGCATTACCAATTAGTTCTCTACTCTGTTTTTATTTTCTTTCCATGGATGTGCATTGTTAATTCTATAGTCTGAATGATTTTAAAAGAGTATAGAAATTGATTAGTATATTTTTGAAAAGTTAAAAACAATTTGATTGTTGTTTGTGTTGTGTGATAGTAGATTTGATTAATTAAAATTATTAAAACGATAGTTAATTTAATCAATAAGAGAATAATGGTAGGATTTACTCATTTATATTACACATTGAACTGATTAGAAAATAGATAGAAATATATACATGTGCATTATATATGTTTGAACAGGTAAATGGATAGTTGTTGAGTAAAGATTTTATTTGCGTGCCCGACAAATAGGTAAACCTTAATGAGTTGGATGCGAAATATTATTATATCAACTCCTGTGAATGCCATTGGATGCGGAGTGCTGGTTGTTCTATGTGAAATAATAAACATCGCCATATGATAGTAACAATTAATTTTGAACTACGCTGCATAGCATACTTCTGATGATAGGCATACTTCATCATATACCACATAAGCATTTGGAGGTTGTGTGACGAGGTGGAAGATTTACCATATGAGCGAGAGGCTTGTATGGTGCTGACTATATTTTACAGTTTGAACTGACGACTGATATGGACTATTTAAATTGTAACGATAAAATTTCCAGATTAATAAAAACCCTAGACGGGTCTGGAGTTGACAATAATCATGTCTCTCTAGTTATTAGATACGGCACATGGATTATTTATTTCCCACACGGGATGAGGTGACGAGGATTTATCCTCTAGAGCATTTAAAATACACACTCCCTCAGGCGTTGACAGGGTGACGAGAATTTATTCTCTGGAGTTATTATCAATACACGCTCCCCTGTAAGCACCAGAATATATCACTATAAATATGTGTATGCTTATTAGGATTTATTGGGTACCTAATACGGCCCAATAAATTTCCAAACCTCTCCTCGTACAAAGGAGGTCATGGCGAATTTTTTCGAAAATTCCGGGTGCTAGCCAAATTTTTGAAGAATTTGAAAATTCTCAGAAACTGAAAAGTTGGAGAATGGAAGCCAGATTGAATGTAGAGTTGATTAATCAAACCACTTTCGACTTTGTTCCTTTTCGGGGACGAAAAGTTTTAAGCGTGGGAGATTGTAACGACCCGGAAAATCTGAACCAATTTAAAAATTTTAAATTGGCTAAACTATTGGATTTTAAATATTTAAAATAAATATTTTAAATAATAGCAATGAAAAGAGAGTTTGAATCGACGTTAGAAAACGAATATAATTAATTCTAAGTATAAACAAGGCCTGAAATGGCGCGGTAGTTTCAAAAATGGAATTCAAACTTCAACTGACTGTACCGGGTGCAAAACAAAACGGATTTGAGTGAAACCAAAAATATTTAATTTGAAAATCAAAGTTTCATAGCGAAAAGCAAAAGTTATGGCCAAATGAATTTTCAGAAAGGTCGCTATGGAATTTATATAGCCCGTGAAAATGGCCATTTTGCATACGACCTCGGAATTCGACAAAACCACTTTTGTTGGATCCGGGATGTGAAGTTATTGCTAGGTTTCAAATTTCATATGTTTTGAAGCTAGCTTGTGAGCGTGGCGAAGGAAAACGTGTTTTGGTCAATTATAGTTAAATTGGATCGGCCAGAAATAGGCCTTTTTGCAAACGGTCTCAGAATTCGACAAAACTAGTTTTGTTGCGACCGTATCGTCAAAACATAGCTAGATTTATTTTTCGGGAATTTTTAGAATCAGTTTTTGGCCATGGAAAACTGAAATGTACGTTCAAATTTAATATTGAATGTTTTATATTTAATTTGAGGGAAAACTGACTGAAGCAGTCGAATGGGCCAACGAAACATATCCCATTGTGTTCGGAATGGGGGTAATTAGCTAGAAATGACAGTCGTTGGGTTTGGATTGGTGTTAGTACGTGTAGAGGGGTATTTTTTGATTTTTAAAATATATAAATAAATGGAAAAATCCTATTAGCCACCTCACTCCTGCGTTGAGCTTCTCTCTCCCCGACAATCCCCAAATCGAACGGCGCCTTCAGCTCCAAACTTCTCTCTTCCTTCCCTCCTCCTACACACAATAAAACATGCTGCTCCTTTGGAGAATTTTATATATCTCCCTTAGATCTTCAAATCCATGTCGGTTTTGTGAATTCTCGTCACGTGTACAAGGGGAATCGACGCTCTAAAGACTGCACCTTCAACTCGCCGCCGTGATCCGCCTGCTGCATCGATCTTGGCCCCACCAGGTGGCGCGGGAAGCCTGCTCCGTCCTCTACAACGCTGTACCCTCCGATCGTCCAACTGCTTCTCAGTTTGTGCGATAATCGATGGCCTAGGTTTGAACCATTGCGGAAAGGTATCGGTTTATTTTATTTCAGACTATTCTATAGCACTTTAAAGCGCTACGGTTTATGATTTCACTGTAAAAATCATATCTTTTTGCTATGTTGACGAAATCCAGTGAAACAAGAGACAGTGGACTCGTGTGGACGTCTTCTACATTCTAGAAGAGACCGCATATTTTTTTGAGCCTTCTGCTATTTTTGGTGGAGTGGAACCCAATGTGAGATTTCTAATTTATAAACGATGGAAAACGACGATGTATAAATTATATAATCGATGTATGAGTTATATAAGCATTGTACACCTCTTGTATAAGTGTTGTATAAGTTGTGCGTTCGATGTATAAGTTGTATATGCGTTGTAAAAATTATATATGTGTTGAAATAGAAGTGAAATGCTATATATATATATATATATATATATATACGCCCCTCGTCCACAAACCATGGACGATATTTATTGGTTGTGATTGATGTGAAAATTGATTGATAGCGAATGGTTGATTGGAATTGTTTGTGGTTGATATTGATTGATTATGGTTGAAAAATACCCGTTTGAGGTTGAGAAATATTTGGTTGAAACCACATAGGATTAGTTTGTGGAAATGAAATAAATATACATGCCGCCTGCGTGCAAACTAGATGCATGAATCCCCATTGTCAAAAACTGCGAGGTTTTAAGGTAGAGCGAGGAGCCGTACCAGGGACGGTCCCGGTTTTAACTACCCTACCGTTATGCTGCTGAAATTTTGAATAATATTCATGTGTTAGAATTATTTTCCTGTGTTGAAATTATATTCGTCTATTGAATAGAAAACCTTTATGTGTCGAATCGATATTCATACGTTGAATTGAAATTCATGTGTTGAATGGTATTCGTGTTTTAAATAGAAAAATCACATTTTTATCGATATATACAAACTACAGAAAACCTTCATGTATTGTATCGATATTCATTCGTTGAACTGAAATTCATGTGTTGAATGGTATTCGTGTTTTAATTATAAAAATCACATTTTTATCGATATATACAAACTATAGAAAACCTTCATGTGTTGAATCGATATTCATTCGTTGAATTGAAATTCATGTGTTGAATGGTATTCGTGTTTTAAATATAAAAATCACCTTTTTATCGATATATATAAACTATAGAAAACCTTCATGTGTTGAATCGAAATTCATGTGTTGAATGGTATTCATATTTTGAAAGAAAGTGTTTTATAATCAAAATCCAATTTTTATCATCGATATGAACTATATAAAATAATCTTGTTTTGAAATAAGTGGTTTTATAATAAAAATCCTATTTTTATCACCTATATGAACTATAGAAAATAATCGTGTTTTGAAATGAATTGTTTTACAATAAAAATTACATTTTTATTATATACATGAATTGTTAAAAGTAGCGAAGTGTTGAAATAAAAGACAGTTGGATAAAAATATAATTTTTATCAAATGTGTGAAAAGAATATATAGCTTTGAAATCGAAGAATCGATATATATATATATATATATATATATATATATATATATATATATATATATATATATATATATAGAATTGAAATATATCGAATAACGACGCTGTAGTTCGTATTTTGAAACCGTGATTTCAAACGATTAGTGCGGGTGATCCGACCATCGGATTTTCCCGAAACCGCAACCATTGGGTTCGCTTTGGAAATATCTTTCCAACGGCACCAACTTTGTAAAGAGCCAACGGTTGGATTGTCTGAAATGTTTAATTCAAATCTGAAGAAAAACAGCGCCAGAATCGATTATATTTATACTTATATATATATATATATAATTATATTTAATCGAATAACGACGCTGCAGTTCGTATTTTGAAAACGAAACTTCAAACGATTATACCGGGAGATCCGACCGTCGGAATTTCCCGAAACCGGAACCTTGGATTCGTTTTGAAAAGATATTTCTAATGATGCAAATTTTGTGAAGATCCAACGGTAAGATTTTCAGATATGTGTAAATCAAATCTGAAGAAAAACAGCGCCACGGCTGCGTTATGGCTGAAGCGTCGTTTTGAATAAATTGGCTATTTTAAAATAAATAAAAATAGCGATAAATCGTTATAAAATATTATAAACGATATGGATGTGAAATTTAGAAACTAACTGAAGGTTGGTTAGGTTAAATGGTTTCTTGGGTGTTGATCTGATGTTGGTTTCGGCCTTCGGGGTTAATATTTGGGAAATCGTTCTCTTACTGATTGACGGTTAGTGACTAATGAATTGAAATGATGCGTATGTATGTTAGTGTTGCACTTGTTTATTATATACGCGAGTTGCTCAGAAAGACCGGGTTTATCCCATTCTGAATGACTGAATCGACGATATGAAGTCAAAGATGAAGACTGGGGTTGAAGACCGATCTTCACCTCGTTTGGATGGTAACTGAGGTCCTGATTGGGAGGCATCCCGAAATATGGATAATGAGTGGTGATCATCCAGACGTACGTGGGAATCGATGAATATGCGAGGTATTTAGTGCCTTCGGTTTCGTTCAGACCCAGAACGGACTTGCAAATGGACTGTGTGTCTGACATTGGATTTTATTCTATGTTGATTGATCTCTATTAAATAAACATCTATTTGGCGGCAGAGAATTTATTCTTTTGCTTAACGCCCTTCTCTGAAACGCACAAGCTCAGAGGTTGTATATCGATGGACATCAGTTGCATGGCATAAATTTCTAGTGTGGCATGCCTAAGTGGCAAATGATCAAGGCTTCTGTTGAAAAGCAAAGTCTTGTGGTGATGATCAAAGCCCCGCCTGTGTTGCGTAGCTTTGTGTATAACGTGAATTCGCGAGCCTCACACCCCGGTATGGCCCAGAAACGGGAGAAGGGCCTCAGGGAGGGCATGCGTTTCTTTTTAGCTAGGAGTTGTGTCGGTGTTTTTACACGGCCTGACATTTTACTTATGTGTTTGTTGCTGTTGCGAGGCGCCTTGGATATACCGGTGACTATGTGAAGCTGAAGGAGCCATTCGTTGGCTCGTTTACGCCCCATAGGCGGGGAAACTCAGTGTTCAGGCATAATAATCCACATCGGTGGACCGGCCCTGGCGATCCAAGGGGCAGTTGCGGCTGTTCCTGATGGGCGGGCTAGAGTGTCTCGAATTCGGCGAGGACGATCCCTTGCCTCGGTTCATGACGGAAATCCAATTTCCAAATACGACATCGTGCGGTTTTGATTGTATAGATATATGGCGACATGATATATGGTACCCATACCGTCTATGATTGATAGTTATGATTCGAAATTGTTTTTGAAACATGTAAACACTAGTAATAATATCAATTGCTTTTGTTTTATTCGTATCAACCATATTTTGTCCATTATAAGGTAAAACTCTATCCTCCGGTTTGCGTTGCATTGTGTGATGAGAACTGATTCTTATAATGGCTTCATTTTTATAAAAAGCATTGCGATGTTTAAAAGAAAGATTTGTTTTTAAAGCACTGGCAATCCAATGGAGTAAACCCGTTCCACGAAAGTGGCATTGTCCTGTGATTAGCCATATTATTAATGTGTTGAGTAGATTTCTCATAACAATCCCATGACTGACTCATAGCTTGTTTCACTTTCAAACTCTTGTGCCCCTTTTTCTACACGGGCAGCCTTGTATTCAGGTTTAGCTGGTTCTTTCTGGATAGCTGGAGCTGAAGATGGATTCTATTATTTATCTCTTTTTATGCTGTTCAGCTCCTATTGTACATATTATGTTTGTTTTCCGCTATAGACATTTATGTATAGCTGAACTGTATTTGTACTAAGTATGATCCTGCATACTGTGTAACTCTGATGATTCGTTTATCCAGTATTCTATTGTGCATTATCTGGTGTATTTATTTATTTCTGTTCTGCTATTATCTGTTTATGTGTTATATTCTAAAGATTACCCTTGTCACCGTCAGTGCGTGATTTGGGGTCGTCACAAATATATATTATATGTTCAGACTTCGTTTAAATAATATATTCGTCAACATAATTCAATATAAACTGAATTATATAGTTTATATTTCCCAATTCACACCATATTGCCATTTCAGCCCAATCTGATTATTTCCAAATTAATTCTTTATTATTTAATTATTAATATTAATTAAATATTCCAAGTTATTTAATTAAATGACCATTTGAGTTCTAAATCACTATTTATATAATTAAATAAGTTAATTTTATATCGTAGAAAATATTGGTTGTTACATTCTTCTCCACTTAAAATAATTTCGTCCTCGAAATTGCTAAGGTAGAAAACAAACCTTATTAACTGGTTAGAACTTATTTGTTTTCACTTCTTTAACTTCAGTCTCAACTGAACCAATTTATTTCTACTAGAATACTAATTAATTCTTATATCGAAAATTTTCAAAAATTCTGAAATTTTTCTAACTCCCTAAATTTGCTGAAAAATCTCGCCAGCACCTCCTTTGTACTAGTCAATAGGTCAAACTCCAACTCGCCTCTCTGGGCCATGTTCAACCCAAAAGAAAATCAAACAGCCAATCGGCATGCCAATCAGGCTCATAAATCTCATGCTTATACCAAATATAAACTTGTACCTTTTTGTCGGGCATGTCAAATTTATCACTTCCATCTGCTGTTAATTCAGCATATACCAATGTCATCCCAATCAAATTGCAATCTGTTTTTATCCCCAAATCCAACCATTCGCTCAAACCTAAGTCGAATTTCATTTCAAAAAAAAAGTTTCTTTCTCGATTTTCAATTTCTTAACTCATCAATCCAAATGTCTCGATATCCTTCTAATCCAATTCAACTCCAATTTGCTTTTGCAAATTTCAGTTCAATTTCCACTTAACTGGCTTTAATTCAATCCCAATTTGTTATCACAAGTATTATTTAACTTGTTTTTATTTTAAACAATCTCGGTCTGGGAATTTTCAAATAGCTTACCTTTTCAAAAGTCAAATATTCCTTTTTAGGATTCAAAACAATTTTGCTTCCTCAAAACAATTCAAAAACAAAATCTTTGGGAGTAATCTGTCACTTAGAACTCGAAAATGAACACTGATTATGCTGCAGTCATTATCAGAATTATTTTCTAGTGATTGAAGTGAGTTCAATAATATATCACTTTCAAAATCATTCTTAAACACTTTTATTTTGAAATCAGTTCAAAATATCATTCACAAATGCTTGTAATACAATTTAAAATCTCCTAGGATCTTAAAATTTACATATATTTAATCCAAGTCTATTCACAAACTCTGTTCCAAATTTCCAGGGTTTTAATTTCAATTCTGATTCAAATTCAGATTTAATTCATTTCGTAACACTTATACGAATATTATTTGGTTATATATATAACCATTTCATTTTTTATAATCTTACTCGATTATAACAACAACCAATATAAATCCTTTATATCAAAATATAATTTGGGTAAAATTATTTTGTCTACCCTCTTTTCAAAACATACCATGACGGTTCATCGTATTCAAGTGTTTAGAAGCTCCTACCGATACAGTGGACCAAACTGATCGACTAGAATTCACAAACAACTCAACGAATAAATCTTCACAATATAAATTCATTTTAATATTGAATAACAAATACGCGCTCATATATATATATATACTCAAACTCAATCTAGGCTATTACTAACCCTATCTCTACCGAGTCACGCCACAGATGCAAGGTAAATCGCTTAACCTTATGCTCTGATACCAACTGTAATGACCTGGTTTTTGTCGACTTTGGTTATTGCCATAACTCAATGATGACTAACCAAACATCGAAAAATACCGGTAATTAATGAAAGAAATTAGAGGGTGAGAATAGATAAGATAGAAACTTAGAACAGAATAAGAAGAGTACAACATCAAAGTAACAGAAACTCACAGCGAAATGAATAACACATAATATATCATAACTTTGAAATATAAATCTGTACTTGAATATACATATCATTTCCAAAGTACAACACTTACAACACAGCGGAAATAAACAATAGCTATATGATCTTGATGCCTCCTGCTCCAAGCTCTCGAAGTATATCTGTAAATCCTGACTGCTTGACTGCCCTTACAAAATTGGGCACCGAAGAGTCTAGGGAAAACAAAACAAAATAAACTCCAGGTCAGTCATGGGACTGGTATGAGTAAAACAGTTTAAAACAGTTTGAGCCATTAAACGATATCTCATAAGACCACGCCGTATAACGGAATGGCTTTTTCCCATCTGAGAATCCAAAATAATCTTTATATCAAACTCATTGATATTATAATAATGTCTATCAACCATTTTATAATAATCATCTAGCAGAAACGCTTCCATCTCACGTTCTACATATATACTATACAATCAAAACCGCAAGCACGTATTGGGTAATGGATTTCCAACTATGAAAAGGTATGGAACCACCTTTCGCTAGTGTACCTCTAGAGAGGAATACACTGGGTTCAACAAGAACATCTTGCAACCCAGCCACACATGACCGACCACTCATTTCGCTTGAGTGTATCGAATGTATATCACCAACGGTTGGGATCAGCAACCGTTTCCCGAATAGGACAGCATCGACAATAGATTTTTAGAAGTAAATGAAACTCTAGATCAGGTGATTATACATTCTAATAGGAGAGATCTACATAGCCATGCTGCCTGCGCGATTTTTGTCATTTCCGGATGTGAGGCTAGAGGCCACGCTTATCTCTGACATACCACATGTTTATTCACTTTGAATGTCACATCGTCATACCCGCCAAATCCCAAATTGATTTCCCTAAAAATACCACGGGTATACAGCTAAGAGAAACGAATTCCTCCGCCACCAAACATAAATACGTTTGAAGAGATCAACTTATGCGATTTATTAAATATACTCTATCAGACATTCTTCCATACAGGTTGTCTTGGGACTAGAGAAACCGAAGGCACTATTCAGTACAACCATCTTAGGCAATCTTTACCTAAGATTTACATAATAGCCCTTGCACTTTACTCCGTCTTCAATTATCTTTGGCATATATGGTTTGCAACGCTTATGCCAATACGAATTGGTTATTCGGATAATAATCCAACCGGTCTCTCCATAGTAACAACGTTAAAATGGTCAAAAACTTCGATAGTCGGTGAGTTAACTATCAAAGAAAAACAAGTGTGCAAACAACGATATTATTTCCAAGTGGAAATTATATCGATCAATCATCATTTAACATTTATCTCTTTCGTTCATTAATTTACTTATCTCTTGTTTCTGTATATTCTAAATTCTTATTTTCTATTATCAAAAAATAAATTCTGATTCTTATTTGGAAAACATTTCCAAAACTCCTTCACGATCAAACCTTACCATTCCTTAGTTAAGAAGGAAGTCAATCAAGTTGGGGTATAATTACCTCTCAGACCTTAATTGAAAAATGTTTTACTTCGAAATGGTCAAAGTTTATCTTTTAAACCTATAACAAACTTCTTTACGTCTGTCTCGGATTTAATTTACGAATCCACTTCTTTTATAAAAACATTTGTTATAACGATAACGTTATAATCCCTATTTTCGAATTATCTAACTTCAAATTATAACTTCCATTTATTAATTAATTCGAATAATTAAACAAACACTAATTCATTAATATATTCTCTTGATTTAAAAACCGAAAGCATAAGTACTTTCCCGAATTCGATATAATCGAATTCGACGTATAACTCTCTTTCGAGAAATCTCTATTTGATTAAATCTTCTTCGAATAACCTATATTCGATTTTCTCTCTTCGAATAACTACATTCGATAACCCTCTTCGAATAGCTTATATTCGATTAACTCACTTCGAATAACTTATATTCGATCACTTTCTTTCGAATATGCTATATTCGGTAATCTTCTTTCGATTAAACTATAATTGATAACTCCTTTCGATTTAACTAACATCGATTAACTCCTTTAACTCTATTCGAATAAACTATATTTGATTAACTCCTTTAACTCTATTCGAATAAACTATATTCGATTAACTCCTTTGGATTTACTCATTTGGATTAGCTCAGTTTGATTAACTCATCTTGACTAACTTAACTTAATTAACTTTACTTATTTAACTCAACTTATTTAACTCCTATCGAATAACTAATATTCGATTAACTTATATTCGAATAACTAATATTTGATTTACTCGACTGGACGATCTTAACTCGACAAACTCGACTCAATTAACTTGACTTGACTAACTTGACTCGACTAACTCGACTTGACTAACCCGACTAACTTTCGAATACCATATTTGATTTACTAACTTTTGAATACCATATTCTATTTACTCGTTTCGAATATCTAAATTCGATTAACTCCTTTGAATAATAAATTCGATTAACTCCTTCGAATACTAAATTCAATTAACTCCTTAGAATACTAAATTCGATTAACTCCTTCGAATACTAAATTCGATTCAACTCCTTTTCACTAACTCTATTATTTTTCCCAATAAATATTATTTTATCCTATTTATTTTCTAAATAAGTATTCCTTTAATTTAATTCCATTTATTTAACAAATAAATATCTCTTTTATAATCTATTTATTTAACAAATAAATATTTCCTTTATCTTTCTATTTATAAGTGTTTTACAAATATATCCTCTTCGATTTCATTTGTAAAGGTTTTACAAATATTTCTCTTTCGATTTCATTTGTAAAGGTTTTACAAATATTTCTCTTTCGATTTCATTTGTAAAGGTTTTACAAATATTTCTCTTTCGATTTCATTTGTAAAGGTTCTATAAATATTTCACTTTCAATTTCATTTGTAAAGGTTTTACAAATATTTCTCTTTCTATATCATTTGTAAAGGTTTTACAAATATTTCTCTTTTTATTTCATTTGTAAAGGTTTTGCAAATATTTCTCTTTCTATTTCTGTTTCACAAATATGTCCTTGTATATTTGTTTTCACAAATATTTCATTGTATATCTTTATTTATTTTCTAAATAAATAATTTCTTTTTCAATTCTATTTGTATAACAAATGAATATCTCCCTTTTTATTCTATTTATTTCTCAAATAAATATTCCATTTATAATTCAATTCATTTTCTAAATAAATATCCCTTTTATTTATTTATCAAATGATAAATATTCCTTTTATAAAATTCTTTTCTTTTATAATTAATTCTTCCTTTTATAAAATCCTTTGATTTTATAAATTAATTTCTTTTCAAATATATACTTTGAAAATTTCCTTTTTACAACCTAGTATTTCTTACGGTATTTAAAATACCAAATCACAATGATCGATATCGTTTAAACACACATAATCATCAACGGATTATATATCCCATCATATATCACAATATATGAAACAAAACAGTATTTAAATATTGAGGAACCTAGTTGGGTCCCTCCAACCTGTTTCCCTGCATCACAGATGTTAATCAACATAATAACATCGATTTCATTTCGATATGAAATATTCTGATAAACAAAATCAATATTCGATTAATGATTAATATAAATATCGTTATCTATAATTTCAACCAACACATAAGCAATTCAACCAAACATTTAACACACAGAAATCAATAGATGATTTAACAGTTCTAAAATACGTTATAAAAATATAACTGTTCAGAGTTGGTGAGTTTTACTCACATTGGCGGTTTATCGTTAAATATCGATAACCATTGTCGATTCAGATCAGACGTTTCATTTTCCAGTAAATCGATAAGGGCTTCGAATCATTTCAAACTATTTCCATGTTGTTGTTCCCGTCCATACGATCCTGTAGGATCCAAGTTTGCGAATTTCTAATCACATACGACTAAGATATTGATTTTCTAAGTTTGTACACTTTATTTAAATAAAATACTTGGTTCAAAATCAACTTGGGCTTAACCTTTCAAAGACCGGCCCACATCACAAACCAACCCGCTCAACCCCCTGCTTCTTCCCCGATCCCTGAATGAAACCCCACTGCTCCAAAACATCTGCCAAATCTGATTTTTTATCTCCTTCCCTTCTTTTTGAAAATCACCCCAGTACACCACTCAACTCAAACACACTCCTTCTCACAGGCATCAACTACTAGCAACTCGCTGCATCTCCTTCCAACTGCTTCGTACACAACACCAACACAAGGCCGATGATCCCTCTCCTTCTACCGTTCTCCTTTCTATTTAAAATCATAGTAAAAATCACCATCACTTCACCTATACAAACCATCTTCCTTTACCAAATTGTATCCAACATATTTCATAAAAAAATCTTAAACCCCCAGTTGAATTTACAGAAGTTAGAACAGCAGTCCCGCTTACTTCCCCTTTTAAGACAAAACTTTCCTTTCCGTGAGGACAACCGAACCCAGAAAGCACGCTTCCTCATGTTCCTGTCACAACCAGCGTTCAAAACTTCACCTTCTGATTCCGTCTCCACCCATTAGTTCAAACACGTCATTTTCCTTCTCATTCGTGACCAACAACCAAAACCGCAACACAAAAGAAAATTTTGAAACCCACTCATCAGATCCTTCCTACTCGTGGTCCCTCCTTTTTCTTTCTTACGTCAACCTGCTTCCTTAGTCGACGGCAACACCACAATTCTGATGATCGGAACCCCCCTTATGATCTCAGTAGATGCGCACTACTTTGAGGAGGTCAACCCCTTCTCTATTTCTATCTCCAGCCTTCCATATGTACAGAAAGCTCGTGCCCTAGTCGATTGCTGAATTTCCGACTTTAGAAATCTATATCGAGTTATTCAAAAAGGATACTAGCATGGAGATAAAAGTCCCAGCAACTCAAAATTTCCATCCTTTGAATTTATAGAAGTTTATTTGATTTTCTGTGTAGTTTGAAACATTGGTTTCTTCGTTTGATTAAGAGATGGAGAGGCAGCTTGTTTTATATTAGATGGATTTCTTGAGGGTATTAGAGGGCCACGACTTTGGTTTGAGTCCACAGATTGCATTCATGTGTGAAGGGTATCCAAAATTGTTTTAGTTTCAAAGTGAAGTTATCTGGTTTTCGCCGCACAATGTTTCACTTGTTCTACGGATCGCTGTGGACAGAAATAAACATATCATTGTAACGAGTAAGGGGACACGGTTCCAAAAATATAATAATATCGGTTGATTAACTCATATTGTGAAACCCCAAAATGCTGATTACAGGGTGCAAAATACTCCAAATAAAAAGTTGTTAATTAATTCAAAATTACTTTAAAATTCTAAAAATTAAATTATCACTATGTCTCAAAAGAACCTTGTCTAAATTCAAAACCGATATTCAAATATATTTAAATAACCGTTATGGCCACGAAAGAATATACCGCTGTTTTTCTGAATATTTAATTTGGACATAACTAAAAATATACACGATGAAATCCCGATTTTTCTCTTCCACTAGAAAAATATACTTCCCCAGCTCCTAACGTTTCTTGTTTCACAGAAATCCGATTTAAAACGGCTTCTGTATATTCGTTTGAAGTTCGAATCGCCAATTTATGAACTACAGCGCCATTTCGAGCTCGATTTTAATTATAATATATGTTATATGTTCAGACTTCGTTTAAATAATATATTCGTCAATATAATTCAATATAAACTGAAATATATATTTTATATTTCCCAATTCACACCATATTGCCATTTCATCCCAATCTGATTATTTCCGAATTGAATATATATTATTTAATTATTTATATTACTTAAGTATTCCAAGTTATTTAATTAAATGACCATTTGAGTTCTAAACCACTGTTTATATAATTAAATAAGTAAATTATATATTGCAGAAAATACGGGTCGTTACACTCTTCCCCACTTAAAATAATTTCGTCCTCGAAATTGCTAAGGTAGAAAACAAACCCATTAACTGGTTATAACTTATTTGTTCACTTCTTTAACTTCAGTCTCAACTGAACCAATTTATTTCAACTGAAATATTAATTAATTCTTATTATCGGAAATTTTCAAAAATTCTAAAAATTTTCTAACTCCCTAAGTTTCTGAAAAATCTCGCCAGCACCTCCTTTGTACTGGTCAATAGGTCAAACTCCAACTCGCCTCTATGGGCCATCTGCAACCCAAAAGAAAATCAAACAGCCAGGCGGCATGATAAACAGGCTCATAAATCTCATGCTTATACCAAATATAAACTTGTACCTTTTTGTCGGGCATATCAAATTTATCACTTCAATCTGCTGTTAATTCAGCATATACCAATGTCATCCCAATCAAATTCCAATCTGTTTTTATCCCCAAATCCAACCATTCGTTTATACCTAAGTCGAATTTCATTTCAAACCAAAGTTTCATTCTTGATTTTCAATTTCTTAACTCATCAATCCAAATTTCTCGATATCCTTCTAATCCAATTCAACTCCAATTTGCTTTTGCAAATTTCAATTCAATTTCAACTTAACTGGCTTTAATTCAATCCCAATTTGTTGTCACAAGTATTATTTAACTTGTTTTTATTTTAAACAATCTCTGCCTGGGAATTTTCAAATAGCTTACCTTTTCAAAAGTCAAATATTCCTTTTTAGGATTCAAAACAATTTCGTTTCTCAAAACAATTTAAAAACCAAATCTATGTGTAACAACTCGGAAAATCTGAACCAAATTAAAAAATTTAAATTGGCTAAAATAGTGGATTTTAAATATTTAAAATAAATAATTTAAATGATAGCAATGAAAAGTGAGTTTGAATTGACGTTTGAAAACGAATATAATTACTTCTAATTATAAACAAGGCCTGAAATGGCGCGGTATTCAAACTTTGACTGATTTACCGGGTGCAAAACAAAACGGATTTGAGTGAAACCAAAAATATCTAAATCTGTTAGTGAATACCTTTCTAACGAATCTGAAAAATCGAAGTTTCGTAGCGGGAAGCAAAAGTTATGGCCAAATGAATTTTCAGAAAGGTCGCTATGGAATTTATATAGCCCATGAAATTAGCCATTTTGCAAACGACCTCAGAATTCGACGAAACCAATTTTGTTGGATCTGGGATGTGAAGTTATTGCTAGGTTTCAAATTTCATAATTTTTGAAGCTAGTATGTGAGCGTGGCAAAGGAAAACGTGTTTTGGTCAATTATAGTGAAATTGGATCGGCCAGAAATGGGCCATTTTGCAAATGGTCTCAGAATTCGACGAAACTAGTTTTGTTGGGACCGTATCATCAAAACATAGCCAGACTTATTTTTCTGGAATTTTCCGAATCAATTTGTGGCCTTGGCAAATTGAAATGTACATTCAAATAGAATATTGAATGTTATATATTTTAAATTGAACTGAAACAGTCGAATGGGCCTACGAAACATATCCCATTGTGTTCGGAATGGGGGCAAAACGCTGGGGATGACAGTCGTTGGGTTTGGATTGGAGGTCGTGTTAGAATAACCTCTTTTAAAAATTATAAATATCTGCCGGCCAATTAGAATTTAATTAAAAAAAAAGAGCTTTCTCTCTCCCCGACGTCGACTGAAGGCGGAAACACGTTCAAACCTTCCCCCTCATTTTCCGATCAATCCATGCCGAATTAGCTCGTGCCACAGTTGAACTTTTTGAAGATCTTCTCGAGATCTTCAAATCCATATAAAGTTTGGAATTTTTCGTGGCTTGTGGAGTGCGAATCGAAGCCAGGAAGTCTGGGCATTCAAACCGCCGCCGCCGTCAACCAGGGCCACCGAAGTAGGCCCCACTCCAGGCCCTAGTGCGCCTCTCTCCCCTCTTCCTCGCTGCGCTGGCCGATCGAAGAATAGCTTCACGGATCGAAAGAAAACTCAAAACCTAGTTTTGAAGAATTCAGAGAGGTATCGGCTATATATATTTTCAACAGTTTTAACACCTTTAAACCGTTGCAAACTTTGAAAAATCATATCTTTTTCGTGTGTTGACGAAATTCAGTGAAACAAGAGACAGTGGACTCGTGTGGACGTCTTCTACCTTCTAGAAGAGATCGCATATTTTTCTGAGCCTTCTGCTATTTTTGGTGGAGTGGAACCCAATCTGAGATTTCTAATTTATAAACGATATGGAAAACGACGATGTATATATTATATAATCGATGTATGAGTCATATAAGCGTTGTACACCAGCGTTGTATAAGTTGTACGTTCGATGTATAAGTTGTATATGCGTTGTAAAAATTATATATGTGTTGAAATAGAAGTGAAATGCTATACAAATATATATATATATATATGCCCCTCATCCACAAACCATGGACGATATTTATTGGTTGTGATTGGTGTGAAAATTGATTGATAGTGAATGGTTGATTGGAATTGTTTGTGGTTGATATTGATTGATTGTGGTTGAAAAATTCCCGTTTGTGGTTGAGAAATATTTGGTTGAAACCACATAGGATTAGTTTGTGGAAATTAAATATATATACATGCCGCCTACGTGCGAACTAGATGCATGATTCCCCCATTGTCAAAAACCGCGAGGTTTTAAGGTAGAGCGAGGAGCCGTACTAGGGATGGTCCCGGTTTTAACTACCCTGCCGTTATGCTGCCGAAATTTTGAATAATATTCATGTGTTAGAATTATTTTCATTTTTTGAAACTATAGTTATTCGTTGAATAGAAAACCTTCATGTGTTGAATTGAAACTCATTCGTTGAATAGAAATTCATGTGTTGAATGGTCTTCGTGTTTTAAATATAAAAATCACATTTTTATCTATATATAAAAACTATAGAAAACCTTCATGTGTTGAATCGCTATTCATTCGTTGGATAGAAATTCATGTGTTGAATGGTCTTCCTGTTTTAAATATAAAAATCACATTTTTATCTATATATATAAACTATAGAAAACCTTCATGTGTTGAGTCGATATTCATTCGTTGGATAGAAATTCATGTGTTGAATGGTCTTCGTGTTTTAAATATAAAAATCACATTTTTATCTATATATATAAACTATAGAAAACCTTCATGTGTTGAATCGATATTCATTCGTTGGATAGAAATTCTTGTGTTGAATGGTCTTCGTGTTTTAAATATAAAAATCACATTTTTTATCTATATATATAAACTATAGAAAACCTTCATGTGTTGAATCGAAATTCATTCGTTGAATTGAAATTCATATGTTGAATGGTATTCATATTTTGAAACAAATTGTTTTATAATAAAAATCCAATTTTTATCATCGATATGAACTATATAAAATAATCTTGTTTTGAAATAAATTGTTTTATAATAAAAATCCTGTTTTTATCACCTATATTAACTATATAAAATATTTGAGTTTTGAAATGAATTGTTTTACAATAAAAATCACATTTTCATTATATACATGAATTGCTAAAAATAGTGAAATGTTGAAATAGAAGACAGTTAGATAAAAAAATAATTTTTATCAAATGTATGTAAAGAATATAGCTTTGAAATTGAAGAATCGATATATATATATATATATATATATATATATATATATATATATATATAGAATTAAAATATATCGAATAACGAAGCTGCAGTTCGTATTTTGAAACCGTGATTTCAACTGATTAGTGCGAGAGATCCGACCATCGGATTTTCCTGAAATCGCAACCGTTGGGTTCGCTTTGGAAATATCTTTCCAACGGCACCAACTTTGTAAAAATCCAATGGTTGGATTGTCTAGAATGTTTAATTCAAATCTGAAGAAAAACAGCGCCAGAATCGATTATATTTATATATATATATATATATATATAATTAAATATAATCGAATAACGATGTTGCAGTTCGTATTTTGAAATCGAAACTTCAAACGATTATACCGGGAGATCTGACCATCGGATTTTCCCGAAACTGGAACCGTTGGATTCGTTTTGAAAAGATCTTTCTAATAATGTAAATTTTGTGAAGATCCAATGGTTAGATTTTCAGATATGTGTAAATCAAATCTGAAGAAAAACAGCGCCACGACCGCGTTATGGCCCGAAGCGTCGTTTTGAATAAATTTGCTATTTTAAAAAAAATAAAAATAGCGATAAATCATTATAAATTATTATAAACGATATGGATGTGAAATTTAGAAATTAACTTAAGGTTGGCTAAGCCGAATGGTTTCCTGGGTGTTGATCTGATGTTGGTTTCGGCCTTCGGGGTTAATATTTGGGAAATCGTTCTTACTGATTTACGGTTAGCGACTAATGAATTGAAATGATGCGTATGTGTATATTGTGTTGCACTTGTTTATCATATACGCGATTTGCTCAGAAAGACCGGGTTTATCCCATTCTGAATAACTGAATCGAAGATAAGAAATCGAAGATGAAGACGGTGGTCGAAGATCGGAGATCTTCACCTCGTTTGGATGGTAACCGAGGTCCTGATTGGGAGGCATCCCGAAATATGGATAATGTGTGGTGATCGTCCAGACGTACGTGGTGATCGATGGGTTTGCGAGGTATATAGTGCCTCCAGTTTCGTTCAGACCCAGAACGGACTTGCAAATGGACAGTGTGTCTGACATTGGAATTTATTCTGTGTGATTGATAGCTATCAGTTGCACGGTGTGAATTGCCTGTGTGGCATGCTAAGATGCAGTGATCAGGGCTTTTGTTGAAAAGCAAAGTCTTGTGATGAAGATCAAAGCACCGCCTGTGTGGCGTAGCTTTGTGTATAACGTGAAATCGCGAGCCTCACCCCCCGGTATGAACCAGAAACGAGAGAGGACATTAGGGAGGGCCTGTGTTTATTTCTAGCTAGAAGTGGCGTCAGTGGTTTTACACGCCCTGACGAGTTTGACTTATGTGGTTGTTACTGTTGCGAGGCGCCTCGGTTAGATCGGACAATCCGGGTCCGATGGAGTCATTCGTTGGCTCATTGACGCCCCAAAGGGCGGGGAAACATAGTGTTTAGGCATAATAATCCACCTCGGTGGACAGGCCCTGACGATCCAAGGCTTGCCTTCGTGCTTGCCTGAGACACGGGCTAGCGTGCCTCGAATTCGGTAAGGACTATCTTTTGCCTTGGTTCATGATGGAAATCCAATTTCCAAATATGACACCGTGCGGTTTTGATTGTATATATATGGCGACATGATATATGGTACCCATGTCGTTTATGATTGATAGTTATGATTGAAATTGTTTTCGAAACCTATAAACACTAGTAATAATATCAAACGCTTTTGTTTTATTCGTATCAAGCATATTTTGGCTATTATAAGGTAAAACTCTATCCTCCGGTTTGCGTTGCATTGTGTGATGGGAACTTAATCTTATAATGGCTTCATTTTTATAAAAAGCATTGCGATGTTTAAAAGAATGATTTGTTTTAAAGCACTGGCAATCAATGGAGTAAACCCGTTCCACGAAAATGGCGTGGTCTTGTGATTAGCTATATTTTAAATGTGTTGAGTAGATTTCTCATACCAGTCCCATGACTGACTCGTAGTTTGTTTCACTTTCAACTCGGGTGCCACTTTTTCTACACGGACAGCCTTGTATTCAGGTTTAGCTGGTTCTTTCTGGATAGGTGGAGCTGAAGATGGATTCTATTATTTATCTCTTTTTATGTTGCTCAGCTTCTATTGTACATTATGTTTGTTTTCCGCTGTAGACATTTATGTATAGCTGAACTGTATTTGTACTAAGTATGATCCTGTATACTATGTAACTCTGATGATTATATTTAACCAGTATATTCTCTTGTGCATTATCTGGGGTATTTATTTATTTTTGTTCTGTTATTATCTGTTTTTGTGTTATATTCCAAGGATTACCCTTGCTGCCGTCAATATGGGGTTTGGGGTCGTCTCATTTGGTATCAGAGCTTTGGTTAAGCTTAGTTCTGGAATATAACATATGAACGAACTCGTCAGAATAGAACCAGTAGTGTTCTAGGACGGGTAACTCTATACGGATGGGGTCAGTAATATCCTAGTATAAGTAAAGCAGAATGAAATACACCCCAGTAGACACATTTACATTGAAGTATTTGTCTCTATATTTTGAAATATCTTTTCTGTTGACCTGACACTTTATCTGCTAATTGCAGACGCACTAGAAAATGAGTGACAGGAATAGAAGAAATAATCGTATGGCTCGACCAGCTAATGAGCCAGTTATGCTCCCACAGCCAGAATCAGATATAGAAGTTCTATTCAAGAGATTTCGAAATCTGGGTGGATCACCAATCTTAGGCAAAGAGTCCATCATGGAAACACAAGCTTGGATCCGTTCTACAGAGAAATTTTTTGAGGGTTTAAAGCTTAGAGATGATCAGAAAAGATTACTGGCGTCTTGGGCACTCAAAGAAGAAGCCTTGTTTTGGAGGGATTCTGTTTTGTGCTTAAACCACCTTGTTCACATGTAGTTGCTGCTTTGTTACACCATGTTTTGCCATACTTAAGCTCTGTATATTTGATCATTGTTGTACGCATCCTAGTGTTTTGCACCATGTATCATACCACATGCTCATTTCTGGTGTGTTGTGCACCATTCATGCTGTCTTGCCTTGTATTGTGTATGTGCTAGCTGAACCTTCTTGAATCTGAACCAATCTGTGTTGTCATGCTGACTTGAACCATGTTGGTTGCACCATGCACATTATCTATGTCATGACTGAAAAATGCTCTTCATTGTTGTGTTATATCACATGCTGTTTTTAGTGCTTGTTTGGCTCTGTCACTTGTCTCGACCATGATTGTCTTTGTTGGCTTGACTCCATGTAGTCTTGCTGAAGCTCCATGTATATGTTCTAGTGTCATTTGAGCTTGTGTCACCATGCTTTACCTTATAAACTGATCTGCTAGTTAAAGAAACACTTGTCCTCTTTGCTTGTTCATAGCTCGACTACATGTTATTGCCAATATATGTTATTTTATATCAGCAGACTGTCACATTGAGTTGTGGCTGGTCAGAATCAACTAGTTTGACGTTGGTTCTGATCAACAGACCAGCGTGGCAAGTCGAGGCTGATCAGCGGGTACTAGATGAACACAAATCAGATCGGGTCAGAAAAATGATGAGAAAACACACCAAAAAAACTGGGGCAAATAAAATTTTAAAAATAAGATTTATATTTGCATTTATTCAATTTATATTCTATTGCAGTGTATTGTGTGTGTGTTTCATAGTGACAGGTAAACCGATGACTAGACTGACTCGTAAGCTGTGAAGATAGAAGAACAGAGACATGTATATAAGAGAATATATGTATATGAGAGAGGGTGTATGTTTGTACAAATGAAACTGTAACTGAGTCAAAGAATGTACTGTAATGAATTATATATCAATGATGTGTTCAAATAGTGGAGTTGTAAATTTGTACTATTTAAATGTTGAAATAAAATATTATATTCAAATAAAATACTTTGAATATTTGAATTTCTGTACAGTCGTATTTTATTTAAATATAAATATTATATTCCTGTCTGTGATGTATATATGAAACAGTACAGCAACAAACACATTTAAAATAATATATATTTGGTTGTTATCATCAAACAAAAATCATATAATTGTGTATACAACACTGTTATATACAACAATCTCCCCCTTTTGATGATGACAAACAAATATTAAGATTTTGAATACATTAAATGTGTTTGACAGAGAACAACATAACTCCCCCTATTTGAAAGCTCCCCCTACAACAGAGACTCCCCCTATAACTGTGCATGAGTGAAACGAAATGTACATGACTGAAATGAATAATAATGAATTTTCAAAATTAAAAATATTTATAAAATATTCACTCATAAATCAAAATCTCAACCCATTCTCCCCCTTTTGTTATCATCAAAAGGATACAGAATTTAAAATACAAATGAAAAATGACTAAAAAAATATAATTTCAGCATAAGAGGAAGAATGATCATCATAAATCTCAGTCAGTCAAACAAAAATCATAATATTCTGAGAACGTGTGGCATATTTCACATTTTAGAGAATGACAGATTTATGATGAATTTTATACAAATGGAGAGAGTTACAAAAAATATGATTTCCAATTATTTTCAAAAGATTTTTGAAGAAAGGAGCACAAAATAAACAGTGATGGATTTGGACTATAATTAATAATTCAGTTTAAGTGACAAAATCGAATAATCTCAAATCCCAATTTCTATCAATCAACAAATCATAATACTTCATAAGATTTCAACACATTTCACTGATTAGAAAGATGGATTGATAGACTGGTTACCAAGGGGAATTCCGGATTAATTTCAATTTATAGCACAATATTTCCTTTTTCTTTTTATTTTATTTCAGAGCACACTGACCACGCATAACCAGAGCTTGGATTTTTAAATAAGGTCAGTCGCAGCTTAAATTATAAGTTGTCACATAACCAAGCAAGACCAGAGCTTGGATTTTTAAATGAGGTTAGAGACACACTTATGTATTAATTATATATGTTTATCATTTCAGCATTTAAAAAAAAACTTCTCGGTATATATAACCAATATGGATGACAGAAATATGATAGGTACAGAAATGGTTTGTGAAATAAATTTCTAAATTAAATATATTATGAAATATGCTACTGTACTGGGATCGTTGAAAATTTTCAAATATCACTCATTCTGAATAACAACATAGTCCCATTTCTATCACAAATATTTTCACTGTTTATTCAAGATGATTTTAAAACATGTTAACTCTCCACATTAATATAAAATTATCATGGATGACAGAATAGTGGAAGATAAAGAAGATGGTCATGAAATAATTGCCAATTCATGGATATTATAATAAATGTTCAATCATCATGAAAATCTAAATAAAATCTCCTCTTGTTGTGAAATATACTACAGTCACAATTCATCACAATTTCAAAATCTATTAATAATTTTGATGAATTATAAATACAGTTCAATTTGGATGTAAATTTCAATTTCTGAATGAATAATCAATAAATAATTTTAAAATTGAAAATCAATTACAAGAGGAATATGAAGAGCTATACAGGAAAAAGGGTATAAAATATATACAAAAAGAAAAATAGATCAATACCACTTGTTGTCTCAATTAATGAATATTTTAACATGATACAGGAGACAGACAAGAATATTATAGGCAGTAGAATTTTAAAGCCCAAGCAGACAAATTTAGCACATTTTCAGAGCAGCACACAAGAACTACCAGTTATTTGAAAATTAGTATCATAGCAGAACAAGAAATTAGTTCAAAGCAGACTTGTTAAGATGACGGTCACATAAGATCATTCATGATCCAAGATTTGAAATACCGTTTATTTGAAATCATTTGAGGAACATGAGAAACTCTAGATTCAATGAATCGACTACACCACATTATTGTTTCAGATTCAAGGTATGTGTATGATTCAATAAATCAATATTTTCAAATGATTTTAAATAGATAAATATTCAAATCGAATAATCATGAAGTAGTGGTGAGATTTAAGACCGTATTTTCAAACAATTTTTCCAAATTATTTCTGACAAGCCCAAAGAAAATTCAGATCATTTACATCATGTATGAGAGGTTTTCATGATCCAGAAAATTTAAAATAATTCATTTGAAATAACTTGAATCAATGTCAAGCTTTTGGGATATAATGAATCAGTCACACAAGATTGATAGTTTCAGGTATAAGACGTGTGTGTGATATTCAAAATATCAAGAATTGCAGATAATTTCGAACAAAAAAATTTCAACCATAATGATCATGAACAAAGATGAATTTCAAGATGTATCACTGATTTCAAGGCATTTCAAAAAATATCCAAGCCAATCTGAAAAATAATGAAATTATCACATCTGATGAATAGCCGAGTGTTGTAATGAGTATATTATTTCAACTAAGATAAATTAGAAAGAACTCAAAACAGCAGATTTGTGTGAAATTTCAATAATTATCCAGATCTTCAAAAATTTAGAATTTAAATCAACAGTGTTCAAGATATGACAAGAATACATCAACACTGTTATGAATTCAAAAAACAGAAAATAAACATCATAATAATTGCAGATATTTACAAAGTTAAAATTCAAGATCTGGAAGGATTATAACATCAAAGTTCTATGCAAATAAATCGACTTTCCTGAAGATCATGAGTACTGCAATTTGAAGTTAAGAAATCTCGGAGAAGAAACAAAGATATGGCAGCAACAAATCAAATAAAAAAATAAAAAGAAGGGAAATAAAGAAAAAATAGGAAAAATAAAAAACAGAGAATATACAAAAGAAATTGTGAGTCTAGAGGTCACACCTGAGAGTGATGAAAGTAAAAGAATCTCTGACTCAACAAGTTTGGCTAAGGAACTGAAGATGATTCATTGATATGAAGCTGTCTGAATCCAATTTCTCTTTTGCAAAGCAGCTCCTCAGCCTCTTCCAACACCTAACAATTTATAGGATTGAGTGGTCTAACAAAGTTTGTAAAACCACTCACAGTTATATTTATTTGTTTTGGTACCCTGACTTGTTTATATAATAAACCATCCGGAATTACCTTTGTATCCTTTGGAACCCAAATCTGTTTGAATTTAACGAAGTTTGTTTTATTACTTTTTGGGATCTAGGATTGTTTAGATGGATTATTATAAAACAAATTCGCATCACGTTTATGATTTAAAAACCATTGAATTTATCAGAGTTCGAATTTTCAAAACGATTATTACAAAAGTAGTTTGAGTGATTTTTCAAATCATTCGAAATTCGTTTTCCAATGAAATTATTTTTCCCGAACCCAAGAACACATTTATTTCCAATAGAATTTTGATTTTGCAGCAACATATTCAAAGATTTTTTTCACTATTAGAGAATTTATCCAAAGTTGATTCTAATCGTTGAATTTATGATTTAAGATCACCGTTTTCTTTCATTAAATCTAAACAGCGATTGTTAGTGATCTTTCTTTCAGCCTCATGTTGTTTCAAAACCAGATTTTTAGTTTCAAGTAATTTTATTTTGGCTTGGGACTCACATATCTCAGATTCAAATCGTTTTTGTTTTTCAAGCTCAAGTTTTTCAAATTTTCAAATTTCTTTTTCAAAATCAACATTCAAATACGATTATGTTTTCATCTCTAATTTCTCAAAAAATTTATGTTTGGAGTTTTGGATTGTCTTAAGATTATCCAATTCTTTTTGTAAAAAATTGTTTGTATTTTCAAGCTCAATCTTGTTCTCTTTTAAGATCTGAATTTCATTTTCAAGCTTTTGAATATTTTTATTGAAATGAACAAGATTGTTTTCGAAATTCAAACAATTTTCACAGTAAGAATTTTCTAATTTGAAGGCATTTTTAAGTTTTGATTCCAAACAATCAATTTTTCATCAACGCAGATTTTTCAGATTTCAGAAGTTTGTATTTCCGTTGGAGACGATTTACGGTTTTAGTTAAATCATTACAATGAGAAACCAGTTTTTCATGTGAAAATTCTCCATCGTCTGAATCATCATTAATAGCTCCAGTTAAGCACACATCTGAATCTGAGTTGGCAACTGAGGGTATTGAGCAGCTGTCAGACTTTCCATACAGTGCGTTGAGAGTCTGACAGATTTCCTGCGTAGTTAAACAATGGGAAATAAGGCTATATTGTACATCATCAATGTAAGAATATAAAATACGAGTAGCGCGTAAATTAAATTCAATATCAACCCTATTTACAATATCATACCCATTTATAATACTATTCCAACATTTAATGTGAACAAATTTTAAATAGGATTTCATTTCTAATTTCCAATTTAAAAAATCTTTACCATTAAAAATAGATGGAATATGACTGGACTGACTCTCTGTGGAATGACAACTAGGGATCACCATTACTGTAGAGTTAAACAGAATACCTGCTCCGATACCACTTGTTGGATCTAGATTAACCCTAGAGGGGGGTGAATAGGGTTTATCATAGTTTATCGCAGAGTTATAAATTTAACAGGATATTAAATAATAAACAGATCATAGAATGCAGCAGTAATAAAAAGCAAAAAGGAAATAACATAGAGATACCAGCTTCGGCAAAACCCTGGCTACTGCAGCATTTCTAAGGTTTCTACTAGGTGATAGAACAGATCCCGCATACAAGACCATGTACACTCACAAACACTGCTCCTATTCTAACCCTATGCTCAAAGCCCTAGACTGATTGATATCCCCTCGATCATATTTTCCCTGATTACGGCCCCGTAACCAGTAACCTAGATTTTACAGACTCTAGCAACTGTCAGTCAACACCCTGACTGAACTCCCTAGTATTTTACAGACACTAGAAACTGATCGGATTGTTTACAAAAAAACACGAAAAATAACAGAAAAAACAATAAGAAAACCATAGGATTTAAAAACTAAAGGGTCTTCCCTTTCTCTTTTACACACTAGGCCGGCCCACTTCAAATTTTATTCACCCGATCCTTTGTCTCTGCAAAAAGATAATGGCAGCCGTCATTAGGGTTTTCAAAATCCTTCCCAAATCAATTAGATGGCTTGATCAAATGATGTTGTGATAACTCTGAAGCTTGATTATTTGATGGCTTTGCTCGTCTGATTTTGAAATTGCTCTCTGGCTCTTTGTCTCGTCGATTTGAAGTAGATCGAAAAACAATAGTGAGTTGCTCCGGAATTTATTTAATTCTTGCTCTGAATTGGTGGGTTGATTTTCGATGATATTGCCAATGATGTAAGCGTGTATATATAGGGTAATACAAAACCTTGTAATCTCTTATTTCTATTAATGGATTCGATCTGATTTCGGTTGCTTTCCCTATTTGAAAAGTTTGATTGAATTGGCTTTAATCTGATTTGTGTGTATTACTCTTTTAACACACTCGAATGAAATTAATTCCTTGGTTGTAGCGTGTCTTTTGAGTGATTCATGGAAAGAATTCTTGCCAGCTAAAACATGTAATTTTGAAAACTAATTTCCTGTTTTTGACTGGGTCGACTTAAATCCCCACTTTGAATACTATGATACAAATCTGGAAATAAGGAATCTTGCCAAACAATAACATGCTGATTTTCTACAATGTACCCATTCAAAATTCTGGAAAGAAATATTAGCATTTAAGAAAAAAAATATTTCCCAAAAATAATGCTTGCACTGTTGAAACGACCCGAACTTCCCCGGTCTCCGAAGAGAAGAGAAAGAACGAATTGTTTGGAGAACAGGACAAAACAGAACGCATACAGAAGAACATTCCATTGTATATTACAACAATGCATCAGATTACAAGAATATACAGAGTATAAATGAATAAATATATATTACACAGAAATATCAGAGATTTAAATTACATTTAAATACATAGCAGCGGAAAATAATACAATACACAACTAGAAGCAGATATACGGATACAAAGCTTTCCGGATATCGTTCCAGCTGTAAATCAGGATCATGTGAATATAAATCTGCAAAACCAAAACTACTAGCTGCTCGTGCGGAAAATAGGGGCACCCAGAGTTTAAGTTAAAACAATAAACTCCAGGTCAGTCATGGGACTGGTGTGAGAACTAAAACAGTTGTTGATCTTTATTTTAAAGTTCGGTAAATCAAGGGACCACGCCGTATAACACGGAACGGGTTTCCTCCCAAGAATACCAGTGCATAAAACAAACAGCGCAATGCTAAATAAAGAAAAATGAAGCTGTTATAAGACCCAGGTCCTATCACACAATGCAACGCAAGCCGGGGGATAGGGTTTTCCCTTATAACAGCCAAAGAATGCTTGATACGTTTAAAACAAATCATTTGATACTATTATAAGTGCATAGTGTATAAAACAACTTCAAATCATAAGTATCAATCATAGGCGGCATGGGTACCATATATCATGTCGCCATACTAGTTCTACAATTAAAACCGCACATGTCACGTATTTGGAAATTGGGTTTCCATCTATGAACCGAGGCAAAAGATAGTCCTCAACCGATTCGAGACAATCTAGCCCATGTCTCCGGAACAGCCGCAACTGCCCCTTAGATCGTCAGGGTCGGTCCACCGATGTGGATTATAGTGCCTGAACACTGCGTTTCTCCGCCCTTTGGGGCGTAAATGAGCCAACTAAATGACTCCATCGGTTCGAGAACGACCGATTAATCCGAGGCGCCTCGCAACAACAACAACCACATAAGTCAAACTCGTCAGGGCGTGTAAAACCACTGACGCCACTTCTAGCTAGAAAGAAACGCTTGCCCTCCCTGAGGTCCTCTCCCGTTTTTGGTTCATACCGGGTGTGAAACTCGCGAAGCAAACGTTACACAAAGCTACGCCACAAAGGCCATGCTTTGATCATCACCACAAGACTTTGCTTTTCAACAGAAGCCTCGATCAATTGCCACTTAGGCATGCCACACAGGCAATTCACTCCATGCGTTTGATATCCATCAATATATAACCCCTGAGCTCGTACGTCTCAGAGAAGGGCGTTAAGCAAGAGAATAAATTCTCCGCCGCCAAACAGATATATTTTTAATAGAGATCAATCACACAGACTAAAATCCAATGTCAGACACACAGTCCATTTACAAGTCCGTTCTGGGTCTGAACGAAACCGGAGGCACCTAGTACCCCGCACATCCATCGATCTCCAAGTACGTCTGGACGATCACCAACTGTTTCCATCTTCTTGGGTGTACAGGCCAATCAAGATCATCAGTTATCACCCAAACGACGTGAAGACTTCCGGTCTTCGACCACCGTCTTCATCTTCGACACCACGTCGAATCAGTTATCCAGAATGGGATAAACCCGGTCTTTCTGAATAACTCGCGTATATATTATAAAAGTGTTACACAAACACAACATACGCCTCATTCCAATTCAGAATATTCTTTTATTCAAATATTCCTATACTTTGGGAAAAGTTCCCATTAATTTTATCCAAGATAAATTCTTTAAATTTATTCTTTAATCTCCTTTGAATATCAATTCTAACTAGTCGGGATTAGCGAACCACACCGAAGTAATCATTTATTTTATTTCCCAATCCCAACCTATTCATCCCATGAAGTAAAACTGGTAATACTTCATATCTAACACCACAGTGTTATCGGTAAATTCAATTACCATTTCACGTTCAAATCTAATTAAAGATTTAACCATCGCCTGGAGCAAAATTGGTGATACTCCATTTTCGATCATCTCAATCTAATTAAAGATTCATTAAAACTCCACTTAGTTTTAATCTTTAACTGGGTTAAAGAATCAGTGTCATTTAAAAACACGGTTCACGATAAACCCAAAATCACATTCCATTAATTATCGGGTTAAAGAACAAGTGTTATTTAAAACACTGTTCACGATAAACCCAAAAATCAATACCAATTCAATTCCAATTAAATATCGTTTAATTGGTACACTTCATTAAATCTAAATAAAAAGATTTAATCTTTTCACAACTAGGTTCAAGAACAGTGTTAGTGAAGACACCATTCGCGACAAACCCAAATCACATTTGATATTCAATACAAGGCTCTGAATAGAAAATATATCGGCTTATATTCAATATCAAATTCTACGACCAACAAATGTCGTATTTGAAATAACGATATGAATATATATCTTTCAAATTTCCATAACAACATCTGTATAATCACGAATTCCAACATCGAAATATTCCGAAGACAATTTCGATTCAAATCCACTCCAATGCAATCATTGGAAATTTTGGTTATTTTCAAAACCCTTTTCAAATTCAATTTATTTATTTAAAAATAAATAGAATTATAATTCTAGTTCAAAACTAGTTCATTTCGATAAAAATCTATTTTTATCTTTTCAAATATGGAGTTTTTCATCCCAATCCTTCACAAATCATTTCTTATGATTTTACACAAATTATTACTATTTTTAATAATTTTATCAAGGCCCGTATAGTCGATTTCCATCAATGGCCAAAGAACTGCACTTATAGCGACCTTTTTCAAATTTGATTTGGACATAATTCCAAATCCAACCGTTAGATTTCAAATTTCTAATATTCGTTAGAAAGCTCTTTTCGATACGAACCCAACGGTTCCGGTTTTAGGAGAATCCGACGGTCGGATCTCCCGCAATGTCCGTTTGAAATAAATGGTCGAAATTCACGAACTGCCGCGGCGCGGCGCGTTCTATTCAGGCCATTATATTATATATATAATATATAATATATACTTCGTCGATTTCTATTTAAAATGAATTATATAAATAGTTTTAAATTCGTTTCAAAAACAATTTCAACTTCCATTTCAATTCAAAGCAAAATTGAATTCTTCTTTATAAATTCGTTTCAAAGTTCATTTCTATTCAATTCAAATTTCAATTCAATTTGAATTCAATTCAATTCGCTTTCAATTCAATTTGAATTCGTTTTCAATTCAGTTCATTTCGAAATCGTTTTCAATTCACTTCATTTCGAAATCGTTTTCAATTCATTTCATTTCGAAATCGTTTTCAATTCAATTCATTTCGAAATCGTTTTCAATTCATTTCATTTCGAAATCGTTTTCAATTCATTTCATTTCGAAATCGTTTTCAATTCATTTCATTTCGAAATCGTTTTCAATTCATTTCATTTCGAAATCGTTTTCAATATTCATTTTAAAATGAATAAAATCGATATAAATATCGTTCACGTCAAAATGGCGTCAATCTAATCAACACGGCTTCCTATATTGATATTTTCAAATATTCCATTTCGAATATTTCTATTTCAAATATTTCTATTTTAAAACTGGAATGAGGCCCAATCAGTTACCATATAAAGTTATTATATGGATTTTCATACAACACATGTATAATAGCATTGAAAAATAATCAACCATCAATCAAAGTGCACTACACTGTATAAGCATCAAATATAGATATCTAACGCTTATAACAGCCTGTCAATCAATCGATCGACATATTTAATCAATCAGGATGAGTGAACTTCAAATTTCATCCCAACACCCGTGTGGGGTTTCAAACAATCAACACAGATTTTATTTGTGCGGTTGGGCGATGTGTGAAATTTATCGACCCAATCAATATCAGTCAAATCAGTGTATATACAAACAAATCGGCCGATTTGTTTATAACTATTCATTTATTCACATTCACGTTAAAAATTATATTTTTAACGATAAAACATTTTATTTCAATCTATGAATTTCTATTCAATTCATTTACACAATAAAATGATATTTTTTTATTTTCTAACATATTTTAGAAAATTTCAGTGGCATAACGGCACGATACTAGAAACGGGGCAAGGCCTAGCCTTATCCCCGGTCTAGTGAAGGCCCACGCCATTCACACATCAATCAAATCAATTTATTTCACCCAACAATTCAATTCAAATCAAATCATCTAATCAACTACACAACCAAACAATTTAACAAACAAGCCATCCATGGTCTGTGGATGACGGGTGTCGGGTGCTACTAAACACCGTCTACATCCTAGTATATATATATATAACTAGAAAAATTAAATTGAAAGGTGAGAAGTTCTCACCGAAAGCTATCCAATCATCTTGACTCTTCATTTATAGAAATGTTCATCTTTCGCGCCTTTTTATCATCTTCGTTGCCCGTAGCCACTACATATATAAAAATCACACCTTTTTATATTTCGATGTCTTTGGAATAAAAATCACATTTTTACTTATTCACTTTCAATTTAAAAATCATATTTCTATAATCACTTCATATATTTAAAAATCGAATTTTTACTATGCTATTCAATATATAAAAATCGAATTTCTACTTTGGTGTCATATAGACAAAAATTCCATTTCAAAAATAAAGTTTTCGCCTTTATAAAAATAAAGTTTTCGCCTTTACTCTTCTTTCTATGATATAAAAATCATATTTTTTTCCTAAACAAAAATCTAAATTTCCTCTAAGGGCAAGGTCCTATTTTTCTAATCATATTTTTATTACTATAAAAACTGAATTAAACATAAGCTAAAAACTGATTTATATAAAAAATAAATCTTAATAAAAACTGATTTTAAAATAAAACTGAAATTAAAATTGTGTGGATCCACTCACCTTGAATCGCAGCAAAGAAAGAGGTTTATTCAGCTGTCAAGGTGGATCCGTACCTTATGGAGGTGAAGCAGAAAAGAAAGGGGGTTGTTGAAAGGTGCTCACGGCATGGGGCTTCACGGTTTAAAGGAGGTAAAGGGGGTTCAGAGGGGGGGGTCTGAACGCGAGGCTGCTGGCCGAAGGGGCGGCGTCGGCTCTGGTGTCGGCGAGGAGGAGGGCTAGGGCGCGGTTTGACTGAGGGAGGGGTTTGGGTGGATCGCGCGTCGTATGGGTCTGAGGGGCTTTGGCGTCGAGTTGACGCAAGGGAGGGGGTCTTGGGTTGATCGAAGAAGGGGGCGGAGGCGAGGGAGGGGGTGCGGCGATCGCTAGGTGGGAGGCGGCGTCACAGGCGCGGTGGCACGAGGGTCAACGCGGCGGCGGGTTCTTTTTTTTTTTATTAATCTGTTGAATGAAAACGAGAAAAAAGGATGGGTTTCATATATTAATTTTTTTTTATTTTATTAATTTATTTATTTTTTCAAAAAGTTGACTTTCACATACGACCTCTAAACGAGGCCCACCGCCTGTCATCCATAGCGTTTTACCCCCATTCCGAACACAATGGGATATATATCGCAAGCTGATATGATCGTTTGAGTCAGTTTCCATTAAATTTACATTTAAATCACTTTATTGAATTTTAAACGTACCTTTCAAATTACCGGGGTCACATACTAACTCTAAAAATTCCCGAAAAATATTTTCTAGCTTCGTATTGACGATACGGTCCTAACAAAACTAGTTTCGTCGAATTCTGAGACCGTTGGAAAAATGGCCATTTTTAAGGGCCTGAATTCCATAGCGACTATTCAGAATTTTCAACTGGACATATCTTTTGATTCCCGATATGAAATCTTGATTTTTCGGATTCGTTGGAAAGATATTCACTATTAGATTCCATTATTTTTGGCTTCACTAAAATCCGGATTGTTTTGCACCCGGTACATTCAATTGAAGTTTGAAATCGAATTATCGAACTACCGCGCCATTTTCAATTCTATTTATAATTATATATAATTATTTATATTCTAACGACGACGCGTATAATATATATGTCGATTTATATTCGAAATAAATTTCTCGACAATATTATTTAAAATAATTCATTTTAAATAATCAAAATTCGCTAAAATAGCCAAAATAAAAATTTTAAACTGGCCCAGATTTTCGGGTTATTACAATCTCCCCCACTTAAAACTTTTCGTCCCCGAAAAGGAACAAAGTCGAAAGTGGTTTGATTATTCAGCTCTACGTTCGATTTGGCTTCCATTCTCCAACTCTTTAGTTTCTGAGAATTTTCAAAACTTCAAAAATTTGGCTAACACCCTAAATTTTTGAAAAATTTCGCCATAACCTCCCCTGCACCGGGAGCATCGGGGAATTTCAAATAGCTTCCCCGGTCCTTCAGATCTCAAAAAGAAAAAGAAAAAGCCAAGCGGCTAGCCAATAGGCTCACAAAATCATCATCACCCAAACAAAACAGGAAATTATGTAGTAAACATGTACCTATTTGTCGGGCAAACAAATTTTATTCTCTGCTCTAGCCTCCTTGCTATGACCTGTTCAATGTAAGTACAAGTATATGCAAGCAAATGCGACCAATTTCAATACAATTCATTATTTGATACAATTAGGCGTAATGGTTCGAAATTATCAAACAATTAAACAAACAACACAATCATCAATCAATTAGTGAATTAGAGTTTCAAATTCATAATTTCGATACATAGTCAAAAATCATGTTTTTGATGCCAAATCACAACAATTAGCCCTATCTAATTTTGGTTCTCACACCAGTCTAATGGAAATATATAGATATTACACGTTCGTCACTCGAATATAAATTCTGATGATGATATATCAACCATCAGAATCACCCCCGGGCGACTAGAGTATAATTCTATATCTATCCAGTATATTAAAATTTCGAATACACGCGGATCAGACGTATACGCAAAATCTATATATACTGGATTGTCCACATCAATATAAATAAATAATCAAATACGAATAATTGATTTAAATTTTCAAAACAAAAATTTGTTTTCACTTTTTAAAAAATATACTCTTCACACTCGTTCTAGGATACTACTGATCCCATCTCTAACGAGTCATTCCCATTGGATTTTTACTAATCCAATATCTGATGAATTCTTTCGTATGGTTCTAATGTGCCTTGTTCTCTGAGCTTTGTAAACCAAAGCTCTGATACCAAAATGAAACGACCCAAACTTCCCCGGTCTCCGAAGAGAAGAGAAAGAACGAATTGTTGGGAGAACAGGACAAAACAGAACGCATACAGAAGAACATTCCATTGTATATTACAACAATGCATCAGATTACAAGAATATATAGAGTATAAATGAATAAATATATATTACACAGAAATATCAGAGATTTAAATTACATTTAAATACATAGCAGCGGAAAATAATACAATACACAACTAGAAGCAGATATACGGATACAAAGCTTTCCGGATATCGTTCCAGCTGTAAATCAGGATCCTGTGAATATAAATCTGCAAAACCAAAACTACTAGCTGCCCGTGCGGAAAATAGGGGCACCCAGAGTTTAGGTTAAAACAATAAATCCAGGTCAGTCATGGGACTGGTGTGAGAACTAAAACAGTTGTTGATCTTTATTTTAAAGTTCGGTAAATCAAGGGACCACGCCGTATAACACGGAACGGGTTTCCTCCCAAGAATACCAGTGCATAAAACAAACAGCGCAATGCTAAATAAAGAAAAATGAAGCTGTTATAAGACCCAGGTAATATCACACAATGCAACGCAAGCCGGAGGATAGGGTTTTCCCTTATAACAGCCAAAGAATGCTTGATACGTTTAAAACAAATCATTTGATACTATTATAAGTGCATAGTGTATAAAACAACTTCAAATCATAAGTATCAATCATAGGCGGCATGGGTACCATATATCATGTCGCCATATAAGTTCTACAATTAAAACCGCACATGTCACGTATTTGGAAATTGGGTTTCCATCTATGAACCGAGGCAAAAGATAGTCCTCAACCGATTCGAGACAATCTAGCCCATGTCTCCGGAACAGCCGCAACTGCCCCTTAGATCGTCAGGGCTGGTCCACCGATGTGGATTATAGTGCCTGAACACTGCGTTTCTCCGCCCTTTGGGGCGTAAATGAGCCAACTAAATGACTCCATCGGTTCGAGAACGACCGATTAATCCGAGGCGCCTCGCAACAGCAACAACCACATAAGTCAAACTCGTCAGAGCGTGTAAAACCACTGACGCCACTTCTAGCTAGAAAGAAACGCATGCCCTCCCTGAGGTCCTCTCCCGTTTTTGGTTCATACCGGGTGTGAAACTCGCGAAGCAAACGTTACACAAAGCTACGCCACAAAGGCCATGCTTTGATCATCACCACAAGACTTTGCTTTTCAACAGAAGCCTAGATCAATTGCCACTTAGGCATGCCACACAGGCAATTCACTCCATGCGTTTGATATCCATCAATATATAATCCCTGAGCTCGTACGTCTCAGAGAAGGGCGTTAAGCAAGAGAATAAATTCTCCGCTGCCAAACAGATATATTTTTAATAGAGATCAATCACACAGACTAAAATCCAATGTCAGACACACAGTCCATTTACAAGTCCGTTCTGGGTCTGAACGAAACCGGAGGCACCTAGTACCCCGCACATCCATCGATCTCCAAGTACGTCTGGACGATCACCAACTGTTTCCATCTTCTTGGGTGTACAGCCCAATCAAGATCATCAGTTATCACCCAAACGACGTGAAGACTTCCGGTCTTCGACCACCGTCTTCATCTTCGACACCACGTCGAATCAGTTATCCAGAATGGGATAAACCCGGTCTTTCTGAATAACTCGCGTATATATTATAAAAGTGTTACACAAACACAACATACGCCTCATTCCAATTCAGAATATTCTTTTATTCAAATATTCCTATACTTTGGGAAAAGTTCCCATTAATTTTATCCAAGATAAAATCTTTAAATTTATTCTTTAATCTCCTTTGAATATCAATTCAAACTAGTCGGGATTAGCGAACCACACCGAAGTAATCATTTATTTTATTTCCCAATCCCAACCTATTCATCCCATGAAGTAAAACTGGTAATACTTCATATCTAACACCACAGTGTTATCGGTAAATTCAATTACCATTTCACGTTCAAATCTAATTAAAGATTTAACCATCGCCTGGAGCAAAACTGGTGATACTCCATTTTCGATCATCTCAATCTAATTAAAGATTCATTAAAACTCCACTTAGTTTTAATCTTTAACTGGGTTAAAGAATCAGTGTCATTTAAAAACACGGTTCACGATAAACCCAAAATCACATTCCATTAATTATTGGGTTAAAGAACAAGTGTTATTTAAAACACTGTTCACGATAAACCCAAAAATCAATACCAATTCAATTCCAATTAAATATCGTTTAATTGGTACACTTCATTAAATCTAAATAAAAAGATTTAATCTTTTCACAACTAGGTTCAAGAACAGTGTTAGTGAAGACACCATTCGCGACAAACCCAAATCACATTTGATATTCAATACAAGGCTCTGAATAGAAAATATATCGGCTTATATTCAATATCAAATTCTACGACTAACAAATGTCGTATTTGAAATAACGATATGAATATATATCTTTCAAATTTCCATAACAACATCTGTATAATCACGAATTCCAACATCGAAATATTCCGAAGACAATTTCGATTCAAATCCACTCCAATGCAATCATTGGAAATTTTGGTTATTTTCAAAACCCTTTTCAAATTCAATTTATTTATTTAAAAATAAATAGAATTATAATTCTAGTTCAAAACTAGTTCATTTCGATAAAAATCTATTTTTATCTTTTCAAATATGGAGTTTTTCATCCCAATCCTTCACAAATCATTTCTTATGATTTTACACAAATTATTACTATTTTTAATAATTTTATCAAGGCCCGTACAGTCGATTTCCATCAATGGCCATCGAACTGCACTTATAGCGACCTTTTTCAAATTTGATTTGGACATAATTCCAAATCCAACCGTTAGATTTCAAATTTCTAATATTCGTTAGAAAGCTCTTTTCGATACGAACCCAACGGTTCCGGTTTTAGGAGAATCCGACGGTCGGATCTCCCGCAATGTCCGTTTGAAATAAATGGTCGAAATTCACGAACTACCGCGGTGCGGCGCGTTCTATTCAGGCCATTATATTATATATATAATATATATAATATATACTTCGTCGATTTCTATTTAAAACGAATTATATAAATAGTTTTAAATTCGTTTCAAAAACAATTTCAACTTCCATTTCAATTCAAAGCAAAATTGAATTCTTCTTTATAAATTCGTTTCAAAGTTCATTTCTATTCAATTCAAATTTCAATTCAATTTGAATTCAATTCAATTCGCTTTCAATTCAATTTGAATTCGTTTTCAATTCAATTCATTTCGAAATCGTTTTCAATTCACTTCATTTCGAAATCGTTTTCAATTCAATTCATTTCGAAATCGTTTTCAATTCATTTCATTTCGAAATCGTTTTCAATTCATTTCATTTCGAAATCGTTTTCAATTCATTTCATTTCGAAATCGTTTTCAATTCATTTCATTTCGAAATCGTTTTCAATATTCATTTTAAAATGAATAAAATCGATATAAATATCGTTCACGTCAAAATGGCGTCAATCTAATCAACACGGCTTCATATATTGATATTTTCAAATATTCCATTTCGAATATTTCTATTTCAAATATTTCTATTTTAAAACTGGAATGAGGCCCAATCAGTTAACATATAAAGTTATTATATGGATTTTCATACAACACATGTATAATAGCATTGAAAAATAATCAACCATCAACCAAAGTGCACTACACTGTATAAGCATCAAATATAGATATCTAACGCTTATAACAGCCTGTCAATCAATCGATCGACATATTTAATCAATCAGGATGAGTGAACTTCAAATTTCATCCCAACACCCATGTGGGGTTTCAAACAATCAACACAGATTTTATTTGTGCGGTTGGGCGATGTGTGAAATTTATCGACCCAATCAATATCAGTCAAATCAGTGTATATACAAACAAATCGGCCGATTTGTTTATAACTATTCATTTATTCACATTCACGTTAAAAATTATATTTTTAACGATAAAACATTTTATTTCAATCTATGAATTTCTATTCAATTCATTTACACAATAAAATGATATTTTTTTATTTTCTAACATATTTTAGAAAATTTCGGCGGCATAACGGCACGATACTAGAAACGGGACAAGGCCTAGCCTTATCCCCAGTCTAGTGAAGGCCCACGCCATTCACACATCAATCAAATCAATTTATTTCACCCAACAATTCAATTCAAATCAAATCATCTAATCAACTACACAACCAAACAATTTAACAAACAAGCCATCCATGGTCTGTGGATGACGGGTGTCGGGTGCTACTAAACACCGTCTACATCCTAGTATATATATATAACTAGAAAAATTAAATTGAAAGGTGAGAAGTTCTCACCGAAAGCTATCCAATCATCTTGACTCTTCATTTATAGAAATGTTCATCTTTCGCGCCTTTTTATCATCTTTGTTGCCCGTAGCCACTACATATATAAAAATCACACCTTTTTATATTTCGATGTCTTTGGAATAAAAATCACATTTTTACTTATTCACTTTCAATTTAAAAATCATATTTCTATAATCACTTCATATATTTAAAAATCGAATTTTTACTATGCTATTCAATATATAAAAATCGAATTTCTACTTTGGTGTCATATAGATAAAAATTCCATTTCAAAAATAAAGTTTTCGCCTTTATAAAAATAAAGTTTTCGACTTTATAAAAATAAAGTTTTCGCCTTTACTCTTCTTTCTATGATATAAAAATCATATTTTTTTCCTAAACAAAAATCTAAATTTCCTCTAAGGGCAAGGTCCTATTTTTCTAATCATATTTTTATTACTATAAAAACTGAATTAAACATAAGCTAAAAACTGATTTATATAAAAACTAAATCTTAATAAAAACTGATTTTAAAATAAAACTGAAATTAAAATTGTGTGGATCCACTCACCATGAATCGCAGCAAAGAAAGAGGTTTATTCAGCTGTCAAGGTGGATCCGTACCTTACGGAGGTGAAGCAGAAAAGAAAGGGGGTTGTTGAAAGGTGCTCACGGCATGGGGCTTCACGGTTTAAAGGAGGAAAAGGGGGTTCAGAGGGGGGGGTCTGAACGCGAGGCTGCTGGCCGAAGGGGCGGCGTCGGCTCTGGTGTCGGCGAGGAGGAGGGCTAGGGCGCGGTTTGACTGAGGGAGGGGTTTGGGTGGATCGCGCGTCGTATGGGTCTGAGGGGCTTTGGCGTCGAGTTGACGCAAGGGAGGGGGTCTTGGGTTGATCGAAGAAGGGGGTGGAGGCGAGGGAGGGGGTGCGGCGATCGCTAGGTGGGAGGCGGCGTCACAGGCGCGGTGGCACGAGGGTCAACGCGGCGGCGGGTTCTTTTTTTTTTTTTTATTAATCTGTTGAATGAAAACGAGAAAAAAGGGGGGGTTTCATATATTAATTTTTTTTTATTTTATTAATTTATTTATTTTTTCAAAAAGTTGACTTTCACATACGACCTCTAAACGAGGCCCACCGCCTGTCGTCCATAGCGTTTTACCCCCATTCCGAACACAATGGGATATATATCGCAAGCTGATATGATCGTTTGAGTCAGTTTCCGTTAAATTTACATTTAAATCACTTTATTGAATTTTAAACGTACCTTTCAAATTACCGGGGTCACATACTAACTCTAAAAATTCCCGAAAAATATTTTCTAGCTTCGTATTGACGATACGGTCCTAACAAAACTAGTTTCGTCGAATTCTGAGACCGTTGGAAAAATGGCCATTTTTAAGGGCCTGAATTCCATAGCGACTATTCAGAATTTTCAACTGGACATATCTTTTGATTCCCGATATGAAATCTTGATTTTTCGGATTCGTTGGAAAGATATTCACTATTAGATTCCATTATTTTTGGCTTCACTAAAATCCGGATTGTTTTGCACCCGGTACATTCAATTGAAGTTTGAAATCGAATTATCGAACTACCGCACCATTTTCAATTCTATTTATAATTATATATAATTATTTATATTCTAACGACGACGCGTATAATATATACGTCGATTTATATTCGAAATAAATTTCTCGACAATATTATTTAAAATAATTCATTTTAAATAATCAAAATTCGCTAAAATAGCCAAAATAAAAATTTTAAACTGGCCCAGATTTTCGGGTTATTACAACTGTGGTATTTCTTGACTGAAAACACATTAATTTCTTTGCTTTTGAAAAAAAACTCTGCTAATTTTGGAAACATACTTATGTATACCATAAAAAGAATACTCCCTGATTTCCTATCTTGTGCATGAAACTTAATTTCGGTTGTGTTCACACACATGAACATGATCACCTGTATTGTCTTGGCCATTGAGTTGTACTATAACTAATACTCCCCCATTGTTGTACTGACTTGGTGTTGCATTTGAATATACTTTGCTCGACTTTCTTGGTTGTTGCAGTTGCTGTTTTGAGACTCAAATAGATCTGAATCTGTTGTAGATGTGTGCACTGTCCATATATATTGTCACTACACTCAGACATGCCCATGCCATAGAAAACTGGGAAAACAAATTTGTATCAAAACTTATGTTTGCAATCCATGTATCATTTTTGACCACTGCATTTAAACTGAGCCTTGTCATAAGACATTGCTTGACAATTGCTATATTTTCACTGTGTAGTTGACACCACTTGTAATGCTGCTTGCTTGACATATTACATGCTACACTTGATCATTACTGTTGTGATACACATGTAATCTTGCTGAGTCCTGTATATTATGCATCACCATGCACTTGTGCCTTTGTGAACTTGACTTCTCTCCTTGCTTGTGCTTAAACCACCTTGTTCACATGTAGTTGTTGCTTTGTTACACCATGTTTTGCCAGACTTAAACTCTGTGTATTTGGTCATTGTTGTATCCATCCTAGTGTTTTGCACCATGTATCATACCACATGCTCATTTCTGTTGTGTTGTTCACCATTCATGCTGTCTTGCCTTGTACTGTGTATGTGCTAGCTGCACTTTCTTGAATCTGAACCAATCTGTGTTGTCATGCTGACTTGAACCATGCTGGTTGCACCATGCACATTACCTATGTCATGACTGAAAAATGCTCTTCATTGTTGTGTTATATCACATGCTGTTTTTAGTGCTTGTTTGGCTCTGTCACTTGTCTCGACCATGATTGTCTTTGCTGGCTTGACTCCTTGTAGTCTTGCTGAAGCTCCATGTATATGTTCTAGTGTCATTTGAGCTTGTGTCACCATGCTTTACCTTATAAACTGATCTGCTAGTTAAAGAAATACTTGTCCTCTTTGTTTATTCATAGCTCGACTACATGTTATTGCTAATATATGTTATTTTATATTAGCAGATAGTCGCATTGAGTTGAGACTGGTCAGAATCAACTAGTTTGACGCTGGTTCTGATTAGCAGACCAGTGTGGCAAGTCGAGGCTAATCAGTGGGTACTAGATGAACACAAATGAGATCGAGTCAGAAAAACGATGAGAAAACACACCAGAAAAACTGAGGTAAATAAAATTTATATTTACATTTATTCAATTTAAATTCTATTGCAGTGTATTGTGTGTGTGTTTCATTGTGACAGGTAAACAGATAACTGGACTGACTCATAAGCTGTGAAGACAGAAGATAGAAGAACAGAGACATGTATATAAGAGAATATATGTATATGAGAGAGAGTGTATGTTTGTACAAATGAAATTGTAACTGAGTCAAAGAATGTACTGTAATGAATTATATATCAGTGATGTGTTCAAATAGTGGAGTTGTAAATTTGTACTGTTTAAATATTGAAATAAAATATTATATTCAAATAAAATACTGTGAATATTTTAATTTCTGTACAGTCGTATTTTATTTAAATATAAATATTATATTCCTGTCTGTGATGTATATATGAAACAGTATAACAACAAACACATTTAAAATAATATATATTTGGTTGTTATCATCAAACAAAAATCATATAATTGTGTATACAACACTGTTATATACAATAAAAACAATTCAGATGGGTGGACGGACGGCCCAAAAGCACTGATAGCGTTCTAGAAACGTTGTGAAAGGCTGTTTAAAGCAAAAACGATCCGTATGGTGGATGAACCACCCAGATGCAACGATAGCATTCCAGAAACGCTATGAAAGGTTGTTTTGATGTTTCACCTAGTTTTACACACTAGAATCATGCAGAATTGAACCGGGCGATATAATATCATTTCAGAAGCGCTGCAAAAATCTGTTTTCACACTTTTGCCAGTTTTTCATAGCGAAAAAGTTGGAAATGCTATGAAATGCAGTATCGACCAAACGAAGCTTGTTTTTAACTTGACAATGGTTCTAGCTTTGACGCGAATTCAAGGAGGAATGTTTGAAGCATTGTGAAGTGTTCTTTGATTGTGGAGATGCAACGAATGTGAAGGTGATTCAAGTTGGACCTGAAGGATGTTTGAAATGTTGTGAAGTGTTCATTGATCATGAAGGTGCAACGAATGTGAGGATGACTCAAGTTGGACTTGAACTCATAGAGAATGGTTGTTCGTTGATGCAACTATGGTAAAGACGACTCAAGTTGGACTTGAGCTTGTGGATAATGGTTGCTCAAGGAGATTGCTTGTGCTGTGAATAGTCGTCAGGGAGGATGACTAGAGATATTGAAGGCTGAGAGATTATCGTTATCATGGGTTTTAGCAAACTCAAAACAGGAGTACAATAGAGACGTCTAAAAGACTGGGAGTTTGTTGGTCGAGTACCCTGGACCTATTGGATGAGCCTAGTTGTCTCTAGGAGGCATTTGTACGTGAAGTGCAGTAGTCTAGCTTGAACCGGGGTTACCATTAGCCCTTGACGTATGGCAAGATTGGTCGTCATATGATTAATGATGGTTTTGAAGCAGGATTTGGCGGTGATAGCCAGAGTCATGGATGATTGTTTGCTTTGTTTTTATCTTCCTACGTAAATTGTTCGAGTCGAAGGAGAAATCTCTTAAGTGCTTGTCTGATGTTGGTTTCGGCCTTTGGGGCTTGCGCTTAAGGGATGTTGACCTCAATCAGGGCAGTTTATGTTGGACTTAAACTAGTTGCTATGATTGCTGCTGCTTGTATGCTTTTGCTTGTTGTAAAGGATATCACTGTTGGATGTGGGGAAGACAAGTTCGGGGTTTCTTCTTTGGCGATGTTGGTACATTTTATTGCTCACTAAGACTGTTGTCTGACTCAAAGTTTTATGTTTTCTCTTTTTACCTTAGGTTGTTCATCTATGGTGTTGTGGATAGGCAGACTGAGTAGCAGGTTGTAGATGGTAGATCTTAGTGGATGGAGCTTCTGATCGAAGACGAGCTGGAGGCTTGTGTTTACTACTGTAAATATTGGGTGTTTCCGCTGTTGTTTAATTTGATGCATTCTCTGAGGGTTATGTAGTGAGGCTTCATGTATAGAATTCTGAATTGGATACCAAAGTTGTATGAATATTTTCAGGATGATATGAAAGTTTGGATTTCTGTTAGGTGATGCTCCATTATTTCTACCTGTTGTATATGTTCTTTTATATTTTATGCTTGCGCTGTGAGTTCTATGACAGGTTCTGCGTATGTTTACCTACCTTGATGATTGTCCATGGCTGTCTGCCACACCTTTCAGTGTATATTCCTCTTGTTAAGTGCTGGGGTTATGGGCGTCATCACAGAACTCTTCGAGTACTCCCGCTCAGCAAGGAAGCTCGACAACAAGGACTAATAGGATATCGTCAATCATTGTAACTTCTTGAAATAGTACCTTATTGTACTTTGTTGTAATGGAATAAAATCAGTGCAGCTTTCAAAGTGGACGTACGCCCCGATGGGCCGAACCACTATAAATAACTATGTTATTTACTTTCCCGCACATTAGTATTGCATCTCCTATACTTTTCCGCTCTGGACAAAAAGTTTCAAAATTTTGGAACTCTCGGATGTTGGCGACCAATTTTAGGCGTCAACAGTTTGGTGCTTTCATTGAGAGGGTGCGTAATGCGTGCATCTACGGTAGACTTTATGTCACTTCCTACGAGGAATCGAAACCTCGCATTTCCTTGTACTCAGTCATCAAGACGTGGGATGCTACTTAAGTTTTCTCATACTTACGGACCAAGTCTGTCGACAATGGTCAACAAAGGAAAGAACCCCATGGTCGGACCTTCCACTGTCGAACCTGATTCAGAGTTTTCTCCTCAGCCTCGACTCACTGAAGCTCCGACCAACCTTAGTGCTTCAAATCAATGCATTCATCGATCGAGCCCAATTCGATGAAACATTAAAAAAGTTGGGCTAGACTTAATAATGCCTTGTCGACAAAATCCACCAGAATATCGGATTAACACAACGGCATAAACAATACACCCAACACGAAATTATCCTCCTTCAAGAAGACTTGGGCACTCAACCTCCATCAACCAATACCTTCGCTCAAACTCGACGAAGCCGACTTTTCCAACCAATTATTGACCATAGTTTTGTTTGTGCTACTCAGATTCCATCTTGTCCACCGAGAAAATTTCTCCACAATGGAGAGCAAGGGAAAATCTATCCTTTGTAGACCATTAAATGATAATCAAAGCACTCCGGTCCATCAACGGCCATTTTTCGACATCTTAGCCATTGCTGACATGACACTATCTCTGACCCCCGAGGCCCTAGTCACTCAAGCGCAGCTTCTCGCGCTTGCCCTGAAAATTGGAAGAAACTAACCGATAGCTCGAATCCTAAGGTAGGCAAAACAAGGAGTTGATCCGTCGACTCCGACGACGCGCTCAATGAGACATATCCTAATTTACGGCAAGTGGGAGCATCCAACCTCCTCCGAATCGTATCTCCTCGAGCTTCGCATCCATCTCTCCTCTTGACAATCGAAGCCCTCGTCCTGGAATCAACCTCGGCAATGTCAGGATCACCATCAAAGAGGGAATGTGTCATCTCGACCGTTCCCGGCCTGAACCTAATCTCGACCAAGGGAATAACACTCGAGCCCCCACTAGGTAGACTCAGGCTGCCACGAGTCCGGACTTGTCGCCTATACTTTTAGTATCCAACCGGGCCCAAATTCACCTTGACCAACCTCCACGAAATCGTGTAATCGAGGTTAGAGACTCACAAGACAATGAAGACCTTCCTTCGAAAAATCGCCCTAGGCTCCAAACTCCTCAACTGGATCACGACCGCCATAAAGCGGCGGGAAGCCAACCTCTAATTCTTGCCTACATGATCCGTAAGATTGTAAGGGAATCGCGGGAGCAGTCCAATGACATCTGGGAGACTAGTACGAGGCATAACCCATTTACTCTAGCTATCCTTAATGCCAAATGGCACAGGCACTTCAACATGCCAAAACTCACTCCTTACTCAAGGAACTATGATCCTCGAAACTTCATTACCACTACGAATGGCACATGAATGCATCACATGCTACCGACGCCATAAAGCGCCAAGTGCTTCCCCATCCTTATCCAAGATGAGGCTCTATCATGGTTCTCTCGACTCCTGCCGGGAACCGTCTCAACTTTCGACCAACTCTCCAGGGGTTGTCACACAATCCAGGATGCATGTCACAATGCCCAAAGACATCCTCTCAGTCTCAAACATTTACTAAGGTGCCAGTGAAACTGTCAAAAGCTACTTCGAACAATTCAACACTACCTTTGCCGAGTTCATAACATGGATCGATCAAACATAACTAAACATTACGGAGATCTTCTATGAGAATACCAACTATTTCCTACGCCGAGAATTAGCACATAGGAATCGAGCTTCTCAATTCAACATCTTGCCTCGAGGCGAAGCCTATAGCTCCAACGACTCTAACTCCATCGCTCTGCGCAACCTTGCTCATGCTGGCAACATTGGAGGTGTTCGCCACAATAAGAGGAAGTTTCTTCGACTTCCGTCTTTCCGCATTTATACTCTTCTCAATGACATCCTCGGGAACATCTACCTTCGACCTGTAATTCCCTAACACACAAAAGGCCAAGGCCTAAGGGCCCAAAGAGCACACCAAGGGACTCTACAGAACATTGTTGGTTCCATAACATCCATGTACACGACACAAACATTGTCGCCACCCTCAGGACAACATCGAGAAATTCATCCGCAAGGGTCACCTCGAGCAATACTGATAGGGTCCACCACATGGGATCTCCGAGCTACTCAACGCTCATCAAAGATTCCAACTAACCAGGACCTCGGCCGACAACTGAATCGCTCAAGATCATCTCCTCGGCTCATCAAAATTGCAACAACAATGAGCAGCCGCGCTTCACAGCTCACCCCATGTCGATCGCCTATTGTATCAATTTAGTTGTTATTAAATCTCAAGTGTTGTAACTCCGCCAGATGGCTTATGTTTAACATGTAATCAACCATTACAACTGATTCACATACACGAGCACACCACACTAGATCGACATCTCACGCCCAGGAACTAGTCCCCTGACTTGAACCTCGAATCCACGACGAGACTGAGAATTTTCTAGGATTCTGGGGCAGTCCATCCGCCGAATAGGTGCAACATCGACCACGCGTTTGGCTCCATCCGACCCAAAGGATCTGGATCCGGGAAACACTCGGCGAACCAACGACGCCCTTGAACTCTAGCCGACTCGAGTCTCTCGAGAGTGGAGTTTCAACCAAACCTTGAGTGCAACGCCAACTCACGAGCACTAAAGACCGCAATTTCCATGGCGCAATGGACCCTAGGTTTTCATCGGAGATACTGGTTTGCAACTCATTCCTACCTTTGCTTATCACCCTCATCGGAAGCGAAACAGGAATGAGAAGAAAGCTTTCTTCTCCAAAATACACATCCTCTTTGTTGAATCATGGATTTTCCCTCCATCTGATGCTCCGGTCATCCTCCAGTTAGCTAGGGGTATACCGGAAAGCACTACCGAAGCCCCGATCGGAAGCAGGCCCAGGAGAGCCCATTAGTCATGCGACCATTCTCTATGATGCAGTGATCCCTGAAGTTGTCATTGGAGATATCGGCTTATGACCTATTCCCACCTTTGCCTCCCTCATCGAAAGAAAAATGGGAACGAAAAGCAAGCCTTCTTCTCCAAGAGACACCTCCTCTTCGCTGTGTCATAGTCGTTTCCCTCCATCTGGTGCTCCGGCCATGGAAAGTCGAAAAGCACAACTGGAGACATGCTGAGAAGCAGGACCGAGGTTACTAGTCCTTCACTAGTCCTGCAACCGCCCTCTATGACGTGGGGATCCTTGAGGTCATCTTCAATGGTGTCAGCTCGTGGCTCGTTCCCACTATTGCCTCCTTTATCAGAGGCAAAGAGGGAATGGAAAGTGAACCGTCTCCCTTGAAAGATACCTCTTCTTCCCTACGTCGTAACCAACTTCTTCCTTTTCAGCTTTAGCAACCCTCCAGTTAACTACAGGCATGATTGGAAACGCCATTGGAGGTCCACTCGAGAGCAGACCCGGGGGCACCAGCCTTTCACCTATCCCAGCATCCTCACCACTACCATCTTCTCCACCACTGCAGAGCAACCTTTTGAGAAGAAGACCCACCGTCCGGAGAGGATGGCCCGAAACCGAATTCCTAGCACCATAGGAGTTGTTCGCAGCACCACCTGACGTTAGGGATCCACATGCAAACACCGAACCGGCACCCCAAGCATGAGAGCCTGTACCGCTGCTCGAGTCCCGAATCAACAACGAGACCGAGTATAAATAACACCACTCAAACCTAGAATCAATGACGAGGCCGAGTATAAATCGTTCCGCTACCCAGACTTCAGACTTAGGGGTAACCCCTCAGCCAAGCTAGTGTGATACCGTCTCTATCCGACCCAACGGGTCCAGATCCGGGTACCTCTCGAATCTCAAAACAACGATAGGACTGAGCATAAATCATTTCATTTCCAAGTTTCCAGACTTGAGGGCTGCCTATCAGCCACGTTAGTGTGATACCGATCACTCTCGCAGCTTCATCCAACCCACCGAGTGTAGATCCGGGTACCATTTGGCGAATAAACGACGCCCTCGAGCTCTAGACCTGAACGAACGACGATAGAGCCAAAAAGGATGAATTCACGACATCCATACCATCTCACAACTTAGGAACAACAACCTCTGGGAGGTCCAAGAGAGGGGGAACCTGACATGGACTCCGCATGACTCGGGACTCCCGAGCAAAGGAAAACCCGAGAGTGGAGCCAGCGCATGACCTCCGCACGACTGGGGACACCTCTAGGGCGGAGTCTCTAATCACATTCATTTCAGTGCAATAAGTATGCTTGTACAAGTACAGGACGCCGAAAAGCATAAGATGAACACTTAACATGAAGTGAGATATTAGAAAAGTTAACTAATATTTCCTTTTCACAGGGCATAAGCAAATTATATATCTAATATCTTTCTTTCTAATGATAGGGTATACATGAGATCCACACCATGCCTTTGAGGACCAAAAGCTAGGGTTGCGCTCGCATCCTCTTCAGTTGGCAAGTACACGGGATCGGGTGCAGCCCTCTACCATTTTTCGCACCGGCTTAGCCATCGCAGGAACTAAGGCGGATCCCCACCACATCCCGCACTGGCATCACCATCGCTGCAACCTTTGGAGCAACCATTTTAAATAGGTACTTCCACCTCGCAAAGAAGGCGAAATAGAGCCAAAGTCCAGGCCTGGATGTTTCCAACATTCCATCGGTGCCGAGACTCCATAAAAGCAAGCACTTCGGAACACAGTTGCAACTTTTAGCCTCAACAACTGACGTCGCAGTTACCAAGGACCACCAGTGCAATGCTCGATTCAAGATGCAACTACATAATGATTGGGTTACGGATCGGATCCCGAAACTAACAACTCAACTATGTGTTCACAACCTACATGCACATCCGAGCCGCCAGGCCACAATATGCCAATCCTGATCCGATCATGCGACGTCATGCAATGATTCAAATTCGCTAGCTCAAGCTCGACGTCCAAGCTAAGAGAAGTCTTTGGAGTATGAACTTCTGTTTCGTGCTCCTACGCACTCGCTAAGTTATTATGTTCCTCAAACCGACTCCAAGCCCCTAAAAAACCTAGAAGATTTACTAAGTGTCTGTGATACGAAGTCCAATCCTGTGTCCGCACATACTTGGCGACTTCTCCCTGAACTTCTACCTCCTTTTCCCGAAATCCTCCACTCCACATCCTTGAGTGTCGATCCCAGAAACCCTCTTACTTATCATATCTCTCTTTCCATCTACTGGAAACCCAAAGACAACTAGGACATCCGAGGTACAAAAGTTGCATTTTATACCCTCTACACCTTAAATTGATTTTCTGTCCGAAAAAGAGAAGAGATGAAGAAAATACAGCGCTGGGATCGGCATGCTCCAAGCGTACATTTCGGGATTGGAGTTAAGGATCATGTACCAAGCCATGGTAACATTCATTTGTCTTCGAAGCCCCGACTACCAAACCAATACTGACTCAATGACCACTCGTGTACTCACAAAATCCAACCACCAAAGTACACGCGCTTTGCAGTTGGGTTCGACACTTCGACCTCACCTCGAAGGAAAATCAATGTGATCACATACCATAAAATATGCTAAGTCTTGTCCTTACGACGACGTTCGCATATATGGGTTCTCGAAACTTTGACCATTGGGGCCAGCTTGGATTGTTGGACGATCTTGCGCTTATGAATCCAAGTGATTCAGCGGAACACGCCAAGCAATCAAGCTCCAGTTCGACGGTGTTTCGATAACCACCTTACGTGATCGTGCGCCTAGGCTATGACAATGGCCACGCATACACGATTTTGAAATGTCAACCGATCAGGCCAACTTGATTCGTTAAACAAATGAGTGATCGCAAGCTTAAATGATTCAAGTGTGCACACCAAGCGATCAACTCTCGGTCCAAAAACTTTTTGAAAGCTAAGTTGCATGATCACAAGCTCATGGCATACAATTTAATTTCATGTTACTTATTCCAACCCAGATCACATCGCGCAGAACCATATGCAAACGTGTGAGTGCATATGCGATTTTGAAATAACTAATCGTTCGCGTTGTGGTGCTGTCAGCAGTCGATGACTAACTTTTAATCTCTTTGATTTACAGAAATCAAATGCCTTAGACAGGTTCCAAGCCAAACGAAAAGGATCAAGCAAGTTAAATCTCTTAACAATGCTGGAGTCCCAAACTCATACCAATACGTTTCAATGATGCGTCTCAACTGCTCCAAAGCAGCGCACTCCCTACTATACGACTCAACGGAAAGGTCACGACCAATCGCTGAGCATGACATGAAGATCTTTCCGTCCATCCCCATACTTGTCACTTTTCAAAGCATGTTCCGTTAACACAAGACATACTTTGAAGGGAAAATGTTAACCGACAATTTTGTCCGGTTACCAGAAGAGGTCCAGGCCCACACTACTCAGCCCATCGCATGGTTAAACAGCCCAGAAGTGTTTCCAACAACCTTAAGAATCAAGCCAAGATGAGGTCGTGCAAGTATAATTGCCACGGCTCGTCAAAATACTCTCAAAACTATACAAGCCTCGGGTCAGATATACACACTCAAAGAAGTGCAGACGGATCGAGAAAATCATAGTTCTGATACTAGAAGACTCAGATCGGATCACTAGCCGAATTTCGTATCCCTCGGATATGAAATTCAACAACATCGAATACTACTCGCCCGACATGCGTCGATAATTTCTAAAAGATTGCGCAACATGCACCGATTAGTTCCAGAATCCAGCATTGGCTCTGCCTAGCCTCGCCTCACATCACTGTACCTCGCATCGCCATGCCTCACATCACCGGATACCTCACCTCTCAATAATTTCGTATCCCTCACTTCTCAAGAATCTATGATCCCTCACTTCTCAAAAACCTCAGATCCTTTACTTCTCAATAATTCCGGATCCCTCACATCTCAGAAATATCGTATCCCCATGCCTCACACAAGAAATTTCGTACCCCGTGTCTCGGAAATGAAATTTCTTATCCTCGTCCCTCACACAAGAAATTTCATATCCCCGTGCCTCGTGTCAGAAATTTCGTATCCCCGAGCCTTGCACACGAAATTTCGTACCTCGTGTCTCGCACATGAAATTTCGTATCCTCGTGACTCGCACATGAAATTTCGTATCCCCATGCCTCGCATCAGATATTTCATATCCCCGTGCCTCGCACACGAAATTTCGTACCCCGTGTCTCACACACGAAATTTCGTATCCCCGTGCCTCGCAAATTTTGTATCTCCATGCCTTGCACATGAAATTTCGTACCTCGTGTCTCGCACATAAAAATTTGTATCCCCGTGCTTCGCATACAGAACCTAGGGGATACAAAATTTGCCTCTTCCCACCTGCTTTTCACCTACTCTACAACCCACCAACTCTTATAAATACCCCCTCACTTCCAACATAATGGTAGTTGGTTCAAGCTCTCCTCCAAGTTTTAATGGCTTCCAAAGAAGAAGAAATTCTTCCCAAAGCTTCCTAAACACCTTCCTTCATTGTGCAAGGAAGAAGACACATGTGCTTGGACTCATGAACCTACCCTTGAAGGTTTAACCATATTTTTGGACATTGAATCACCTTTGGACTCCTTAAAGCTCTAAAGAACCATTAGTGGCTTTTATCTTCTTCCTCATGGCCAACGAACTTAGCATGGACAACTAGAACATTGCATACACGTTTTCCATCCACTTCCGGACGTTAATAAGGACCTTTACACTACCTTTGGACATTTACGAGTCCCTCGGACATTGTTGATCAAGACATCACTTGTAACACCCCACCTTCGTTAAGGTCACTCACAAAGGATTAACTTTGGTGGAGCATTTTAGTAAACAGAACAGAAACTTACAAGACAGATAGAACAGTACTTGAAACTTTTATAACTTTATTACAATAGAAACCTAAATAAGCTTGGTTACATCCTTTCAAATCACAATATCAGAATTCAAGTACAAAATATCAGTCTTGTACAAAAGCCTTCAGAATGCATAGTTTAAAAATCATACTCCCCACAGAAGAAGACAAGCCATACTTTAAGCACTTCAAGCAGAAGAAATCCGGATCAAGCTAGAGTATTCCCTTCTACCACCTGGAGGGGAACGGAAGAAAGGGAGGCGAAACAACAAGGGTCAGACAAAAAGTCTGGCAAGTCCAGTGATTTTCAGTTATGAACAGATAATAATAACATGACATGAACATAAAACTGGATGAGAGGTAACTGTAACAGGTGTAGCAGATATAACAGAAGAACAGAATGTCATAAGATATTTCTTTAAACTTCTCTGCACTAATACTAGTCTAACGGGATTAGATGTCACCCTAATGTCTAACTGAAACAGAAGCGGGTACAGAATAATTTAACAGAAACAGAATGCTAATAATGGGCCTTTACTAACCGATCAGAAACAGACAGAAGCAGAATACGGATAATGGGCCTTTACCACCCGAACAGAAACAGAAACATATTAATCCCTACGGAAACAGAATGTAGAATTAGGTGTACACTAGTAATTGGGCCTTTACCACCCGAACAGACGGTACCACGTAGAAACAGACAGGTGTTGCCACCTAACAGAAACAGACGGTACCAACAGAAACAGACAGAACTAAGTGTACCCTAAAACCCTACCCCAAGCGATCGGCTCCCTAATACATAAATACCCTGTGTCGGCCCCACAGTAGGGTGTATCACTCCCTAAAGTGACAACCAATTGGCACAGACCTATTTACTGATGTCACGGCATCTTACATCCTCAGAGGCAGACCGGGATCCATGCACGCACATGACCCGGTTGGAACACACCATCAACACCCCTCGCCATTATCAGAATGAACCGCTTATAATTAGTTTAGTAAGCGTGCCCGGACCCTACCTACTGTTGGGTCAAAGTTTTGATACCAGAAAGGGTTACTGACTAATATGGGTCCCAAACAACAGATGACACAAGTAATTCCCCTCCTAACCTTGTGTCCCCAGACTAACAGATTTCAGATTAACTTGTTTTTAAGTTTAGACATACAGAATTCAGATCAACTAGTTCACAGACAAGTTTTCAGACTAATGGATCAGATATACAGATTTAACAGACTTACAGATTAACTTGTTACAGATTATCTAACTTTGTGTTGGGCCTACGGATTCACGAAACGGGTTTATCAGATTCATTGGTCCAATTGGTTTAACCTTACCCAACACGTTTTAGACATCATATTTATCTCAGATTTTCATTAATTAATTATTAATGCCTAGACCTCTCACATTAGACTGACAGTTTGCGGTTACTGGTTAGGCCAGTTGGTTCCGGGCAGGTTTCTGTCGCAAACTGAGTCTAACCTCGGGTTTCAAGCACGTTATGACTAACTTCTCAGATTAGAACCTATTATTTGCGGCCACTGGAATATGTCGGGCGGTTCCGGGCAGAATTACGCCGCAAACTCATTCTAACCTCGAGTTAGCCATTTTCATATTTGCTGCCAATTAATTAATAATTTACCATTTATGCCCACGCCTAAAATACATGTCAATAACAGACTGAATATATTAACTTAACAGATATAGCAGATAATCAGATTTTCACAGATTATGCGACTTAACGGATTCAGCAGAATTAGGTAATTTAGCAGATTTAGCATATAACAGATTTGGCAGTTTCAGCAGACCTAGCAGATGACAAATTTGGCAGATGAACAGATCTAACAGACTAGGCAGTAGAGCAGAACTAGCAGATTAAGCAATATAGCAGAACTAGCAGATTCGGCGATATAACAGAACTAGCAAATTAGGCAAATATAACAGATTTAATCTTCCCTTAAAGTTTCACAAACATATCTTGCCTAATTATAAATTTGGCCTAAGTTTGCACGCCTAAATAGTTGTCATGATTCACACTATGATCATATACCCCACGTTTGCATTGAATTTACATGTCACAGATTATGGTCATAATTTACATGTCTCAATTTACTTCAACTTGCCTAGTACAAAAGATTCATATCTAAATTATGCCAAATATAGCCATCGATTACTATGCATGTCATATATCCCAAAGATCCCTTACTTAGGTGTTTATTTACATTTAATAGATGTCCTACTTTAATGTAAATCTTTATATCTAAGCCATATTCTCTTTATCTCAAGTCATATGTTCAATACAATTTGTATTATAAATATAACATGTCCAGTCCTATGCCTCAGATTTATGTTCTAGCTACAGTCCATGTTCTTTCCTCAAATTAGTCACCTATTGGTCATGCCCAATTTATGCATCATTGATTTTTCTATCCCAAACATTTTAACGTAGGTTAATCTCTTATGAGATTGGCTCAGGCTCGTGGTAGCCTGGCTATAGAACAGAAAGAGGAAAGAGACACAGAATAAGATCTAAACAGAACAGATATAACCTCATATTCAGATTTACAATTCATGTCTCAATCAGAATTAACGTTTATATCGGAAAATAACTGTACTTGCCTTGGTTGGATTAAAGAAAGAACTTTAATTGTTGTAGAATCGTTGTAGAAGCTTTAATCTCTAATTTGAATTGAGTTGCTTAGGTTGATGTTGATTTGCTTCTAGTTTTGATTCCAACAGAGTAGCGACGCCATTTTTATTTTTATTTAAAACAGAGGCAGAGAAGAAGCAGAATAGAATTGTGTGTAGAGAAGGCTAGGTCTTAGGGTGTATTTATAGGTGTAGGAACTCATTTAGGCCCTCAGATTAACCCTAGAACTCATCAGGTCCATCAGAACACGTCACAGCCTTCAAAATCGCACACACACGCACCAGGTTCGACCAGGGCTCGACCCCCAGGTCAACTGCCCAGTCGACCTGGTCTGGGGGGTCAACTGCCTAGTCGACTCCCCAGTCGACCTGGGTCCTGGGGAATCGACTGCCCAGTCGACTCCCCAGTCGACTTGGGCCCAGGGCGGTAAATTTCCCGCCCAGCCCGCTTCTAGGTTTGTATTCAAATTTCGAGCTGTTCTGAATATTTCTGAAACTTCGGAGGGCCATATCTCCCTCATACGGACTCCGATTCTTGCAAACTTGGACTCGTTTCCAAGCAGAATTCTGAGACGAACGCAATGGCGCACCCCATTTCTCTTTATTCTTATTTTAAAAATTAATTATCCTTTGATTTGTTACTTATACGTTCACAGAAAATACGGGGTGTTACATTCTCCCCTCCTTAAAGGATTTCGTCCCAGAAATCTTCAAGTTAAGAAGAATGTGTCCTACCGTCCAACATCCTTCTACTCAATCATCAATCACTGGCGTCCATTGTCCTTAGAAACTTTTAATGTTGTATGAACATATGCAAAGGTGTGTGTATATGTTTCTTATCTAATGCAAAGATCAGGCGGTCTACTGATTCAGTTGACCTCCTTAATGCGAATTATGCCAGTGCCATGAGTCCAACATGTATGCAATTTTCCTACTCGATACATATCATTTCTATATGAGTGCACAACCATTCAGTCATATACAACATCCATGTGCTGAGTCAATCATTTTGCATCCACAAAAATTGAAAATGCTCACACATCCATATGCAGTATGAGAGTATTTTCGAGCCGATCTAGTGCCTAGTGTGTGTATATGCATCCACGAGGAACCAATAACAACCACTTGCATCCACTTGCAACCACCAAACATAACATGTCTCAAACACATGTTTACACCCATTAGTTTCTACCTAAAGTTCGAAGATTCGATCGATAGGATATAGTCGAATGATGGAAGCGAGTACAGATAGAACAAAAACTTGGTTCCCATTAGACACGGGTCCTATGTATCGGCCCCGAAGACCGAAACCATCATCAAATTGACACCCAGAGGATTAGACAATGTCAAAACTGGAAATCTTATTAGAAGTATTCAGATATTTACAGACTACTGGTACAGATCAGGTTCCCTAATGATTCTTAGGAAGCTAAGCATGATAAAATCATACCCCACAAAAATTCAGAATGTATGCGTCAATCTTGATGCCTAACACAGATATCCCTCAAACCCCAATCTCTCACAAACAGATGATTCATAACCCTTATGGGTCTGAGTCCATGGCGGAATCAGAAATAATACTAGTATTAAAGTGTAGAGTATCGATTACAAAATCAGAAAGAGTCTTAACTCCATAATCAGATAAAGAAATTAAACCTACTATAGGAATTTTCCTATTTCTATCCTAGCCACTAGCTTCAAGAGTGTTCGCCTGCCCTCCTTGCCCTCGTCTCTTCGGGCAGTCCCTAGTGAAGTGTCCCATCTCTCCACAGTTGAAGCAAGTGCCTTTCCTTTTTCTGCAATCCTTGTTCAGATGAGTCGAGCTCCCACAAGTAAAGCACTTTTTCCCCTTCTTATCTTCAAACTTCTCATCCTTCTTTTGTGTTTCCTTTTTGGGACATGCTTTCTTATTATATGGTTCATCCTTCTTTGTCTCTTTCGGGCCCTTGTCTTCCTCGTGCAGTAGTGCCATGTCCACCAATTTCTCATAAGTCGCTCCCATGGGTACATGGGTCATGGCTAGGCTGTGCAGTGGCTCGTTCAATCCTTTAACAAAGCGGAGAGCCTTTTTATGCTGAGTGTTGACTAAATCTAATCCGAACCTAGCCAGTTGGTTGAACTGGTTGACGTATTCTTTGACCGTCATACTTCCTTGCTTAAGAGATAATAAGAACTTTTCCAATTGTAAACTTCGTTCAGCTTGCGAGAGGAATTTTGTCTCAAACCTTGTTCTGAAATCCATCCATGTCTCAACTGGCCTCTCAGCGTTAGTGACTTCCCACCAATAGGAAGCTTCGTCTTTGAGCAGCCATACCGCCAACTATACCTTCTGCCTATCGTCCACCTCGAAGATAACGAATAGATCCTCAGTTTCTTTGAGCCAGTTCCTCGCTTCTACGAATGATTCAGTTCCCTTGAAATCCTTTCCACCCATGGCCCTAAAATCTCTACAGATCTTTGAGAAAGCAATCGCACGAGGAGGGGGTGGAGGAGGGGGATCATTTGCTGGACCTGCGGTGGTGGTCCTAGCCTCGAGATATTGACGAAACCAACCGGGTACATGAACACCCGCTGGTATCTCAGATGCTTCAGACATGCTGAAACGAAAAAGGAAAGATTCAATACAAAAAGGACTGAAGGAAAGATATATGGCTCTTAGGGATCATGTTTTTCTAAATAAGCTTTATTTTTGAAAATACTTCCTTGAAAATAGTTTTCAAAACCTTTTTGAAAATAGTTTTCAAAAGCTTTTTATCAAATCTGGTAACCTTCAGCTCTGATACCAAGTGTAACACCCCACCTCCGTTAAGGTCACTCACAAAGGGAATGCCTTAACTTTGGTGGAGCATTTTAGTAAACAGAACAGAAACTTACAAGATAGATAGAATAGTACTTGAAAATTTTACAACTTTATTACAACAGAAACCGAAATAAGCTTGGTTACATCCTTTCAAATCACAATATCAGAATTCAAGTACAAAATATCAGTCTTGTACAAAAGCCTTCAGAATGCATAGTTTAAAAACCATAATCCCCACAGAAGAAGACAAGCCATACTTTAAGCACTTCAAGAAGAAGAAATCCGGATCAAGCTAGAGTATTCCCTTCTACCACCTGCAGGGGGGAACTGAAGAAAGGGAGGCGAAACAACAAGGGTCAGACAAAAAGTCTGGCAAGTCCAGTTATTTTTAGTTATGAACAGATAATAATAACATGACATGAACATAAAACTGGATGAGAGGTAACTGTAACAGGTGTAGCAGATATAACAGAAGAACAGAATGTCATAAGCTATTTCTTTACACTTCTCTGCACTAATACTAGTCTAACGGGATTACGTGTCACCCTAATGTCTAAACTGAAACAGAAGCGTGTACAGAATAATTTAATAGAAACAGAACGCTAATAATGGGCCTTTACTACCCGATCAGAAACAGACAGAAGCAGAATACGGATAATGGGCCTTTACCACCCGAACAGAAATAGAAACAGATTAATCCCTACAGAAACAGAATGTAGAATTAGGTGTACACTAGTAATTGGGCCTTTACCACCCGAACAGACGGTACCACGCAGAAACAGAGAGTTGTTGCCACCCAACAGAAACAGACGGTACCAACAGAAACAGACAGAACTAAGTGTACCCTAAAACCCTACCCCAAGCGATCGACTCCCTAATACATAAATACCATGTGTCGGCCCCACAGTAGGGTGTATCACTCCCTAAAGTGACAACCAATTGGCATAGACCTATTTACAGATGTCACGGCGTCTTACATCCTCAGAGGCAGACCGGGATCCATGCACACACATGATCTGGTTGGAACGCACCATCAACACCCCTTGCCATTATCAGAATGAACCGCTTATAATTAGTTCAGTAAGCTTGCCCGGACCCTACCTACTGTTGGGTCAAAGTTTTGATACCAGAAAGGGTTACTGACTAATATGGGTCCCAAACAACAGATGACACAAGTAATTCCCCTCCTAACCTTGTGTCCCCAGACTAACAGATTTCAGATTAACTTGTTTATAAGTTTAGACATACAGAATTCATATCAACTAGTTAACAGGCAAGTTTTTAGACTAACGGATCAGATATACAGATTTAACAGACTTACAGATTAACTTGTTACAGATTATCTAACTTTGTGTTGGGCCTACGGATTCACGAAACGGGTTTATCAGATTCATTGGTCCAATTGGTTTAACCTTACCCAACACGTTTTAGACATCATATTTATCTCAGATTTTCATTAATTAATTATTAATGCCCAGACCTCTCACATTAGACTGACAGTTTGCGGCTACTGGTTAGGCCGGTTGGTTCCGGGCAGGTATCTATCGCAAACTGAGTCTAACCTCGGGTTTCAAGCACGTTATGACTAACTTCTCACATTAGAACCTATTGTTTGCGGCCACTGGAATATGCCGGGCGGTTCCGGGCAGAATTACGCCGCAAACTGATTCTAACCTCGAGTTAGCCATTTTCATCTTTGCGGCCAATTAATTAATAATTTACCATTTATGCCTACGCCTAAAATACATGTCAATAACAGACTGAATATATCAACTTAACAGATATAGCAGATAATCAGATTTTCACAGATTATGCGACTTAACGGATTCAACAGAATTAGGTAATTTAGCAGATTTAGCATATAACAGATTTGGCAGTTTCAGCAGACCTAGCAGATGACAGATTTGGCAGATGAACAGATCTAGCAGACTAGGCAGTAGAGCAGAACTAGAAGATTAAGCAATATAGCAGAACTAGCAGATTAGGCGATATAACAGAACTAGCAAATTAGGCAAATATAACAGATTTAGTCATCCCTTAAAGTTTCACAAACATATCTTGCCTAATTATAAATTTGGCCTAAGTTTGCACGCCTAAATGGTTGTCATGATTCACACTATGATCATATACCCCACGTTTGCATTGAATTTACATGTCACAGATTATGGTCATAATTTACATGTCTCAATTTAGTTCAACTTGCCTAGTACAAAAGATTCATATCTAAATTATGCCAAATATAGCCATCGATTACTATGCATGTCATATATCCCAAAGATCCCTTACTTAGGTGTTTATTTACATTTAATAGATGTCCTACTTTAATGTAAATCTTTATACCTAAGCCATATTCTCTTTATCTCAAGTCATATGTTCAATACAATTTATATTATAAATATAACATGTCCAGTCCTATGCCTCAGATTTATGTTCTAGCTACAGTCCATGTTCTTTCCTCAAATTAGTCACCTATTGGTCATGCCCAATCTATGCATCATTGATTTTTCTGTCCCAAACATTTTAGCGTAGGTTAATCTCTTATGAGATTGGCTCAGGCTCGTGGTAGCCTGGCTATAGAACAGAAAGAGGAAAGAGACACAGAATAAGATCTAAACAGAACAGAACAGATATAACCTCAGATTCAGATTTACAATTCATGTTACAATCAGAATTAACGTTTATATCGGAAAATAAATGTACTTGCCTTGGTTGGATTAAAGAAAGAACTTTAATTGTTGTAGAATCGTTGCAGAAGCTTTAATCTCTAATTTGAATTGAGTTGCTTAGGTTGATGTTGATTTGCTTCTAGTTTTGATTCCAGCAGAGTAGCGACGCCATTTTTATTTAAAACAGAGGCAGAGAAGAAGCAGAATAGAATTGTGTGTAGAGAAGGCTAGGTATTAGGTTGTATTTATAGGTGTAGGAACTCATTTAGGCCCTCAGATTAACCCTAGAACTCATCAGGTCCGTCAAAACACGTCACAGCCTTCAAAATCGCACACACACACGCACCAGGTTCGACCAGGGCTCGACCCCCAGGTCGACTGCCCAGTCGACCTGGTCTGGGGGGTCGACTGCCCAGTCGACTCCCCAGTTGACCTGGGTCCTGGGGGGTCGACTGCCCAGTCGACTCCCCAGTCGACTTGGGCCCTGGGCGGAAAATTTCCCGCCCGCATCTGGGTTTGAATTCAAATTTCGAGCTATTCTGAATATTTCTGAAACTTCGGAGGGCCATATCTCCCTCATACGGACTCCGATTCTTGCAAACTCGGACTCGTTTCCAAGAAGAATTCCGAGACGAACGCAATGGCGCAACCCGTTTTCCTTGTTTCTTATTTTAAAAATTAATTGTCCTTTGATTTGTTACTTATACGTTCATAGAAAATACGGGGTGTTACATCACTTCTTTCACCCAACGAAGAAGAAGAAGGCCACGGATCCCCAACAAAGAAGAAGGCCTTGGATCCCCAACGAAGAAGAAGAAGGCCTCGAATCCCTCACCTCGGACCCCTCACCTTGGATCCCTTACCTTGGACCCCTCACATCGGACCCCTCACCTTGGCCCACTCACCTCGGCCCCCTTACCTCAGATCCCTCACCTCGACCCCTCACCTCGGACCCCTCCTCTCGGACCCTTCGGGCTTTGATAACCACCTACCTCTGGACCTTGGGCAGTCTTCGACTACTCCTGCTCAGCAAGGAAGCTCGACAACAAGGACTAATAGGATATCGTCAATCATTGTAACTTCTTGCAGTAGTGTCTTAGTGTACTTTGTTGTAATGGAATAAAATCAGTGTAGCCTTCAAAGTGGACATAGTCCCTGACGAGCTAAACCACTATAAATAACTGTGTTCTTTACTTTTCCGCATATTATTACCGCATCTTCCATACTTTTCCGCTCTAGACAAAAAGTTTCAAAATTTTGAAACTCTCATACGTTAGCGACCAATTTTAGACGTAAACATACACTTTGTACAGTAATTTATCCAAAGAGTTCAAAATGTAATTCCGGCATAGGAAATCTGAATGCTTCCATGAGTCAGTCTTAAGAAAAACATTTGCATCTTTTTCTCTTGTTTGTCCGTCTTTAGGCTTCAATTCATCTTTCCCAATGCACTTTTTTAGTCCTAACGTGGTGATATAAAATAGCATTTGATTCTTTCGTTGTCAAGAAGTCATCACCATCCCCTCTAAATGGATCAGGCCTGTTGTGAGTTATACAGTTAAAGCCCTGCTAAAGCCCCATAATATCCTCGTATTAGCACATAACACTCTTTAACCGCTATGTTATTTCGCTTTAACGTTGATGAATAGTAGATCCGCTTTTAGCCCTGCTATTTCCGCTGCATCCACTAAATAAAGGCTTTTTAGCGTCTGCTTTGGCAGTATTATTATATAGAGCTTGATTTGACTAGTTCTCCTTCTAAAAAATTTAGTAAATTTAGCGTAAATAGCTAAATTTAAGGTTTACGCTAGATTTTAGGCATAAATGCCTAATATATGGTAACAATCAATTGCGAAATTTAGCATGCATAACTATATATTTTCTAATTTTGTTATTTAGGATTAACTAATATTGGTTTCTTGTACACATATAGTGTGAGAAAGATGATTAATTAATTTTCATATATTTATCTAATGAACCTTTGTGCGCCTTCGCTATATTCTTGTTATTTCTCCATTTTTTCCTCGCTACACCTTTTTGCACTTCCACCGCTGTAGAACATCTAAACGCTTTAATTACACAGGTTGTGAGCGGTAGTTTTTGTTGATAATTCAACTGTTGTCGTCTATTAGTGAAAACAATAAAGTCTTAAGATGTTATATGAGCAGTATACCAAAACAAAGACTTATCAATTGTAAACTCCTTACACAAGTTTACAAATTAGAATTCCCCTACTTAGGAATTGTGAATCAATAATTTTGAATCATAACTATTGTCGTAATGAATTTACACCAACAAACTATAGTAATAACAACAACAAAGTGTTGTGTTAAACCGTAGCGATAAACAAACATTGCACTACTTCGTAAATGTAACACCCCGAATTTTAGTTAATGCTAAAATTCACTAATTACAGAATAAATAATCTCAGATGTGAGAATTGGGGAAAACGGGCTGCGTCATTTCGTTCGTCTCGGAAAAATACGCGAAATAGAGTCCGAGTTTTCGAGAATCGGAGTCCGTATGGCCCGGTTATGGCCCAAAGAAGTTTGCAGGAAAATTTAAGCTAAAAACAGATTTAAAAATTCAAATTCAGATTTGAAAATAGAACCAGCGGGGTCAGGCGGGAAAGTTCCCGCCCTAACCATGTCGACAGGGCTGTCGACAGGCCTGTCGACAGGGGTGTCGACTTGCCTGTCGACTTGCCTATCGACAGGGGCGCGGCGTCCAGAGAGCCTGGGTGCACCAGGTTGGGTTTTAGGCTGGCTTGGAGGGCTGGGTTCTAGAGATTTCCTAAATCTAACGGACCTAATCTAACCTAGGGTTAATCTAAGGGCCTAAAACACTCACTTAATCTATAAATACACCCTAAACCTACCCTAATCCATACTAAAAATAGAAATGATGGCCTCATGCCGCCAAATTAAATCCTAGAAGGAGCCTCCACTAGTTTATGAAGGAAGTTGCAAGCTAATCACTCTCTAATCAATCTCTAATCATCATCATCTTCATATTTAGCAACTAATTCCACTTCATAAGTTTGCTAATCTTGGTTTTGGTGAGTTTCTATCACTTTAACATCAATTGCTAAAGTAAGTAGATTGGGTGTAATGAGACTTATGGTCTTAAATGCGGATTAGTGAGTTTGAATCATTTGTAATGATATGCTACTCTATATGCATATTTAATAAGTGGATTTATGCATGTTTGATAAGTTGGTTTATGCATGCTTAATAAGTTGGTTTATGCATGTTTAACAAGTGGGTTTATGCATGTTTAATAAGTGGGTTTATGCATATTTAATAAGTGGATTTATGCATGTTTTACAAAGTGAGTTATGCAAGTTCATATGCAAGATATGCATGCTTATGCGAGTATATGGATGCTTATGCAAGTATATGGATGCTTATGCAAGTATATGGACGCTTATGCAAGTATATGGATGCTTATGCAAGTTATGTATATGCTTAAACGCAAGTTTAATGTGATATGCAAGTTATGCATGCTTATGCAAGTATGTGAATGCTTATGCAAGTTATGTATATGCTTAAATGCAAGTTTAATGTGATATGCAAGTTATGCATGCTTAAGCAAGTATGTGAATGCTTATGCAAGTTATGTGTATGCTTAAATGCATGTTTAACATGTTATGCAAGTTATGAGAATGCTTATATGCAAGTTCAACATGTTATGCAAGATATGTATATGATAATATGCAAGTTTGGGTTAAATGTAGTTGGGTTAATATATGCTCATATATGCAAGTTGACATCCTCTTAACCCATGACAAAGTTATATGCCAAGATTTGGTTAAACCCATGATATTTGTGATGGATCTTCCCCTTTATTATGTCGTGACATGAGAACGATTTACGTGGGGAACGATGGGGTAATAAATATGTTAATAAAAGTATGATTGGGTATGATTAAGCATACCATAAAAATAAATTGACATAAGTGGGAATTTACCTATTGAGTTAGGTCTACCCCATGGGAATTTACCTATTGAGTTAGGTCTACCCATGTTATGAAAAACTCGATATTAATTAGGGATAATTAATATGGGGGGTGATTAATTAGGTGTAATTAATCGACTAAGACACGAGGTTGGACTCATTTGAAGTGTAAAACTGCCCGGACCCTACCGGCTTAACCAGTTGCTACAAATGTCAGCCCAATGTGAGAGGTCTTAGCCATAAATTAAATACGTGATTAAAGTAAAGACACGAGGTTAGACTCTATTATGACGTAAGACTGCCCGGACTCTACCGGCTTAACCAGGCAGTCATAACAGCCAGTCTAATGTGGGAGGTCTTTATGGGAGATCACGGTCTTAATTAATTAAGAAACACTTAACCATATTAGCATGTAGTGGGACATGAGGGGTTAAGTGGGTGCCTTGGGTGGCATGTGGAAATTTAATGGTTGCCTTGGGTGGCATGTGGAATCTAGTGGGTTGCCTTGGGTGGCAATAGAAAATACGATTAGAATACTTAACCAAGTGAAACATGTAATTAAACATGATTAAAGGGTTAAGTGGGATTCACTAGATAAGTGACAAGCTTAGGTGGGTAGCTTGTGGGGGCCCATTTCAACCAATATCCCAAACGTATCTTTGTGGGCTCGACCCATGTCGAGTGGCGGGACACGCATATTGGGCTTGACTATAAGAGGCCAAAACGGGTTAGCGGTGGCAACGCAAGTCCAACGGGTTTCATATGCGTGTGTGGGCCCGGGCTGGTAGATAAGCCGTTGTTGCATCGTGTAGATATAAAGCCGTGCACCGTTGATATTATCAGGTGGCAACTTTAGGGGAGTGATACACCCCACTGTGGGACCAGCACGGGTATCTACGGTAGGGAGCCGATCGCTTGGGGAGTAGTGGGGTACACCTAGTGGAGATAGGGGCAGACGGCACCTATGTGGTCAGCTAGGGGTACATGAAACTACTAGTTATATCTTTCTTGGGTGGGATCAATCTTTGAGTAGGAATGACTGGTGTGGTGCAGTGTAGTAATTATCCTTGGGTGGGTAGATGCGTCTTTCCAGTTATCTTAGTTTATCCTAAGTATACCAAGCTGCTTCGTGTAGCCATTCATCCCCAGACATTACCGTAGGTCAAGTTTATGTCTTCTCTGGTTACTTTAATGATTGTATTGTTAAAGTTATAGGACTCGCTCAGACTTATGTCTGACCCCGTTGTTTTTATCTTTTTCCCAACCCTCAGGTCCTACGGTGGATCCTAGCAGTAGTGGAGCTTGATCGGATTGCTGTTCCAGTCTTTAGGAGCTTGGATAGATGTAAAGCTCCAGTTACTCAGTTATCTTTTCTTTTGTCTTGGCTATTGTATGAGAGAGTGGGATTATGTACTTCTTATTTTGATGGATATTGTACTTGACTTCTATTGTGGTTTTATGATGTAACCAGACATGTTTATTTCCGCTGTTATGAGATGATGTTTTTAAATTTCAAGTACTATTTATATCTGTCTTGTTGTAATTTTTCTGTTCTATATTCACTATAATATTCCACCGATGTTATGGCATTCCCTTAGAGAGTGACCATAGCGGGCGTGGGGTGTTACACGTGGTATCAGAGCAAAGGTTACCGGAACAGATAATTTTTTTTTTTTTAGAAAAACTATTTTTATAAAAACATTTTTGGAAGAGATATTTTCAAAAACATGTCTTTAAAGAGAAAAGTTTTTGAAAGAAAAGCATAATCCCCAATAGCCATATCTATATCCTTCGAATTCTCCGTTTTGAATCTTTCCTTTTTCGTTTCAGCATGGCTGAGGATCTTAACTTTCCGGAGGGTGTGACGGTACCAGTATGGTATAGGAGATTGATGGAGGCTAGGGCCACCACTGCGGGTCCAGCAAATATCCCTCCACCAACCGTAGCACCCGATCTTCCTCCTCCCCATCCTCCTCGCACGGATACTTTTGCTAAGACTTGCAAGGAATTTAAAGCTATGGGAGGGAAACCTTTTCAAGGGTCGGAAACTTTTGTGGAGGCTAGAGATTGGCTTAAAGAGGTGGAAGAATTGATAGATATCTTTGAGATGGAAGAAGGAAAGAAAGTCAAGTTGGCTGCTTGGTTAATGAAGGGAGAGGCCTCATTCTGGTGGGAGGTCACTAATGGAGAACGCCCCGTTGACTCTTGGGCGGATTTTAGGCAAAGATTTGTGGCAAAGTTTCTCTCAAGGGCGGAGGAAAACTTGTATATGGAAAGATTCTTGACTTTAAAGCAAGGAAATCTCTCAGTGAAGGAATATGTCAACAAGTTTAATCAATTGGCAAGGTTTGGCCTAGACATGGTGAATACACCGGAGAAGAAGGCTTTGAGGTTCGTGAAAGGCTTGAATGAACCAATGCATGGGTTGGCTATGACTCATATCCCTATGGGGGCCACCTTTGAGAAGCTAGTTGACATGGCACTCATGCATGAAGAAGAGAAGGGTCCCAATGCTAATAAGGCACCCGAGAAAAAGGGAGATCAAAAGAGACCTCAGCAACAACAACAGAATAAAGGTGGGAAAGGCAACGGTGGCAAGGGCAAGAAGAAGAAGTGTTTCAATTGTGGGACACCTGGCCACCTAAGCAAGGATTGTCGCAAAAAGAAGAAGACTGGCTGCTTCCATTGTGGCGAAGCGGGGCATCTAGTGAAGGATTGTCCTAAGAAGGGGCAAAGGACGGGATCTACCTCAGGAGGACAGGTGCAAGCTCTTATGGCACTGGGTCAGGTTAGGGGGCAAGTACAGGCTCTCGCGGTTCCACCGATTCAGGAGAGAGGTAGAACTATTTCCGTTGAAAGTCTGGTTTTTCTATTTGATCATCCTGTCCATACATTGTTTGATTCAGGCGCATCGCATTCGTTTGTCTCATCATCATTAGTTGAGTAACTGCACTTAGACACCAGTCTGGTAGATGATCCCTTGGTTGTTTCAAACCCAATTGGGGGCTCCACTTATTTGTCCATGATATGTTTGGGTTTGAAGATTTCTATACTTAGCATTGAGTTTAGATGTGATGCTTTTGTGTTGGGCTTCACGGGCTATGGGTTGATTTTGGGCATGGACTGGTTATCCAGTAATGGTGCCGTTCTTGATTGCGAAAGGAGAGTTGTTAGGCTCATGACCCGCTTGGGTAACACTCTCGAGATTTTTTGTAATCCCATGGATTCTGTTATGCTAAGTTATCTTGAATCGCTTGACGCTTCGGTCGAGAGTTTACAATCTGTTAAAGTGGTCCGGGAATATCCGGATGTGTTTGAGGAGGTGAAGGGCTTACCTCCGAAGCGGGAGATTGACTTCCAAATATATCTGGTGGATAATGCTAAACCTGTATCTTTACCAGTGCGCCACATGGCTCCTCGTGAGAGGAGGGAACTCCATAAGCAAGTAGGGGAGTTGCTTGAGAAGGGGTTCATAAGACGAAGTATATCGGAGTGGGGTGCTCCAGTAGTATTTGCTACGAAGGCGGATGGGTCCCTCAGACTTTGTGTAGATTATAGAGAACTCAACAAGCTCACAAAGAAGAATAGACACCCATTGCCGAGGATTGATGATCTTTTCGATCAGTTGGTTGGCGCCTCAGTATTTTCTCAGTTGGACTTAGCCACAGGGTTTCATCAGTTGAGGGTGGCTGAGGATAGCATAGACAAGACTGCCTTTAGAACTCCGGATGGTTTCTATGAGTGGCTGGTGATGCCATTTGGGTTGACGAACGCCCCTGCATACTTTGTTGATTTGATGAGTAGGGTGTTCAGGGAGTTCCTTAATAAATTCGTGGTGGTCTTTGTGGATGATATCTTAGTATTTTCTAAGAGTGAAGAAGAGCATGCCCTACATCTTGGGGAGGTATTGAAGACTCTTCGAGCACATAGCCTTAAGGCTAAATTCTCTAAATGTCACTTCTGGAGGAAGGAGGTGCGGTTCTTGGGGCACGTGGTCTCCAAGGAAGGGATAGTTGTGGATCCCGCGAAGGTAGTATCAATTCAGGATTGGAAGGTTCCGAAGAATGCTACCGAAGTAAGAAGTTTCTTGGGGTTAGCGGGTTACTATAAGAAGTTTATCAAAGACTTCGCGAAGATATCAGCCCCATTAACCCGCTTAACGAAGAAGAATCTTGTTTTCGCATGGGACGTAGATTGTGATGATGCGTTCCGACGGTTAAAGAGAGCTTTAACCACTGCTCCAGTTTTAGTGTTGCCAGATGGGAGCAAGCCATTTGTTGTCTATACCGATGCTTGTGGGACAGGACTAGGCGCAGTCTTAATGCAAGAGGGAAGGGTGATAGCCTATGGTGGAAGGCAGTTGAGAGTGCATGAGAAAAATTACCCTACCCATGATTTAGAGTTGGCCGCTATTGTTTTTGCGCTTAAGATTTGGCGCCATTATCTTCTTGGTGAGAGATTCGAATTGTTCACTGACCACAAATCATTGAAGTACTTGTTTTCTCAGAAGGATTTGAATTTGAGACAGCAAAGGTGGATGGAGTTCTTAGCATCCTATGATTTCGAGATAGTGTATACCCCTGGCAAGGGTAACGTGGTGGCGGACGCCTTGAGCAGAAAGAGGTTGTCCTTGAGTCCATTGTTCGTGGAACAACGAAGCTTGGAATTTATCTCGATGTTTGATTTCAGACCTTCCGTTGATTATGTTCCCGGTTTGCTAGCATCCTTGGAGGTCAGACCTACTCTTTTGGGGCGGATTGGAGAAGCACAGAGGGACGACCCACAGTTGGTTGAGTTGAAGGAGAAGCTCATAAGGGGGGAGTCGTCCAGCCATTTGAGTAGGTACACCCTAGACGATAGGGGGTGCTTGCGTAGGGACGGTAGACTTTGTGTACCGCAAGACGAGGGTTTGAGGAAAGTTATTCTTGATGATGCACACCGTTCTAGGATGAGTATTCATCCCGGTGGGGACAAGATGTACCAAGGCATGAAGAGGGTTTTCTTCTGGGCCGGTATGAAGAAAGATGTGGCCGAGTATGTCGCTCGATGCTTGGTGTGCCAACGAGTGAAGGCGGAGCAAAAGAAACCAGGTGGGTTGCTTCACCCATTGGAAGTTCCGCAATGGAAGTGGGATAGTGTCTCGATGGATTTTATTGACGGGTTACCCAGATCGAGAAAGGGTAATACTGGAATTTGGGTGGTGGTAGACAGACTTACTAAGAGCGCCCATTTCATACCTGTAAAGAGCAAGAGGACTACTCCATGGCTAGCTTCAGTATATCTTCGAGAGATAGTTCGATTACATGGGGTACCCTCTAGTATAGTGAGTGATCGAGATCCTATCTTCACTAGCGAGTTCTGGAGAAGTTTGCAAGAAGCAGTGGGGACTCAATTGTGTCTGAGCACCGCATATCATCCTCAGACGGACGGCCAGACTGAGAGGGTGAATCGTGTTCTAGAAGACCTTTTGAGACTTTGTATCTTAGATTTTGGAGGTACATGGGAAGAGCATCTTCCATTGGTGGAGTTCGCATATAATAACAGCTTTCAGTCCAGTATTGGTATGGCTCCTTTCGAAGCTCTCTATGGAAGGCCTTGTCGATCACCTACATGTTGGTGGGAATCTACGGATAAGATCTTGCTTGGGCCTGATATGATTAGGGAGACTTCTGAGAAGATTGACTTGATTCGAAGGAGGATGAAAGCAGCGCAGGATAGGCAAAAATCTTATGCGGACAAGAGAAGGACGGATCTTGAGTTTGAGGTTGGGGACATGGTTTTCGTCAAAGTATCTCCGTTGAGAAATGTTGTTCGCTTTGGGTTCGTTGGGAAGTTAGCACCGAGGTTTGTTGGGCCGTTTCCTATTAAGGAAAGGATTGGACGGATGGCATATAGGGTGGAGTTGCCCGACAGACTTAGTGGTGTTCATGATGTATTCCATGTATCACATCTGAGGAAGTGCTTACATGAGACCGCAGAGGTGGTAGAGCCGAGCTTGCTTAGAGATGTGGAAGTAGAGCGTGATGCGACTATTCGACGAGCTCCTACTCGCATCCTTGGGTCAGAGACTAGGAAATTGAGGAATCGAGAGGTTCAACTAGTCAAAGTGCAATGGGGAGAAGATGAGAGCAACGCAACTTGGGAGACGGAAGCGAAGATGCGTTCATTGTACCCATTTCTTTTTGAGGGTATGTCTTTACTTTCTCCTCTATCGTTGTCTAGTACTTATCTTATCTTTAGTATATCCTCTCGTTAGAACTGATTGACCTTTAGATAGGGTAAACCTATGGTTGAAACATGTGTTTGAGACATGTTATGGTTGATGGATGCAAGTGGATGCAAGTGTTTGCTAGTGGTTGCTCGTGGATGCATATACACACACTCTAGGCACTAGATCGGCTCAGTCACTTCATATTGCATATTGCATAAAATTGTGTGTAGGAAGCTATATTTATGGATGAATAATGATTGTGTTATCATATGGATGATGCATTTTGGTGAATGATTGTGCACTCATGTAGATATTGTATGTGTCGATGGGGTTCTCTCGCATACATAATGGATGCATGGCACTATCATGGTTTGTATATGTTCATACATTAGATAGGGAACATATACACACACTTTTTGCATATGCTCATACATCATTAGAAACTGTTTTAAGGACAATGGATGCCTGTGTTTGATGGATTGAGTAGATGGTTGTTTGGATGGTAGGATATGCATTCTCCTTAGCTTAGAGATTTCGGGGACGAAATCCTTTAAGGAGGGGAGAATGTAACACCCCGAATTTTAGTTAATGCTAAAATTCACTAATTACAGAATAAATAATATCAGATGTGAGAATTGGGGAAAACAGGCTGCGTCATTTCGTTCGTCTCGGAAAAATACGCGAAATAGAGTCCAAGTTTTCGAGAATCGGAGTCCGTATGGCCCGGTTATGGCCCAAAGAAGTTTGCAGGAAAATTTAAGCTAAAAACAGATTTAAAAATTCAAATTCAGATTTGAAAATAGAACCAGCGGGGTCAGGCGGGAAAGTTCCCGCCCTAACCATGTCGACAGGGCTGTCGACAGGGGTGTCGACTTGCCTGTCGACAGGGGCGCGGCGTCCAGAGAGCCTGGGTGCACCAGGTTGGGTTTTAGGCTGGCTTGGAGGGCTGGGTTCTAGAGATTTCCTAAATCTAACGGACCTAATCTAACCTAGGGTTAATCTAAGGGCCTAAAACACTCACTTAATCTATAAATACACCCTAAACCTACCCTAATCCATACTAAAAATAGAAATGATGGCCTCATGCCGCCAAATTAAATCCTAGAAGGAGCCTCCACTAGTTTATGAAGGAAGTTGCAAGCTAATCACTCTCTAATCAATCTCTAATCATCACCATCTTCATATTTAGCAACTAATTCCACTTCATAAGTTTGCTAATCTTGGTTTTGGTGAGTTTCTATCACTTTAACATCAATTGCTAAAGTAAGTAGATTGGGTGTAATGAGACTTATGGTCTTAAATGCGGATTAGTGAGTTTGAATCATTTGTAATGATATGCTACTCTATATGCATATTTAATAAGTGGATTTATGCATGTTTGATAAGTTGGTTTATGCATGCTTAATAAGTTGGTTTATGCATGTTTAACAAGTGGGTTTATGCATGTTTAATAAGTGGGTTTATGCATATTTAATAAGTGGATTTATGCATGTTTTACAAAGTGAGTTATGCAAGTTCATATGCAAGATATGCATGCTTATGCGAGTATATGGATGCTTATGCAAGTATATGGATGCTTATGCAAGTTATGTATATGCTTAAATGCAAGTTTAATGTGATATGCAAGTTATGCATGCTTATGCAAGTATGTGAATGCTTATGCAAGTTATGTATATGCTTAAATGCAAGTTTAATGTGATATGCAAGTTATGCATGCTTATGCAAGTATGTGAATGCTTATGCAAGTTATGTGTATGCTTAAATGCATGTTTAACATGTTATGCAAGTTATGAGAATGCTTATATGCAAGTTCAACATGTTATGCAAGATATGTATATGATAATATGCAAGTTTGGATTAAATGTAGTTGGGTTAATATATGCTCATATATGCAAGTTGACATCCTCTTAACCCATGACAAAGTTATATGCCAAGATTTGGTTAAACCCATGATATTTGTGATGGATCTTCCCCTTTATTATGTCGTGACATGAGAACGATTTACGTGGGGAACGATGGGGTAATAAATATGTTAATAAAAGTATGATTGGGTATGATTAAGCATACCATAAAAATAAATTGACATAAGTGGGAATTTACCTATTGAGTTAGGTCTACCCCATGGGAATTTACCTATTGAGTTAGGTCTACCCATGTTATGAAAAACTCGATATTAATTAGGGATAATTAATATGGGGGGTGATTAATTAGGTGTAATTAATCGACTAAGACACGAGGTTGGGCTCATTTGTAGTGTAAAACTGCCCGGACCCTACCGGCTTAACCAGTTGCTACAAATGTCAGCCCAATGTGAGAGGTCTTAGCCATAAATTAAATACGTGATTAAAGTAAAGACACGAGGTTAGACTCTGTTATGACGTAAGACTGCCCGGACTCTACCGGCTTAACCAGGCAGTCATAACAGCCAGTCTAATGTGGGAGGTCTTTATGGGAGATCACGGTCTTAATTAATTAAGAAACACTTAACCATATTAGCATGTAGTGGGACATGAGGGGTTAAGTGGGTGCCTTGGGTGGCATGTGGAAATTTAGTGGTTGCCTTGGGTGGCATGTGGAATCTAGTGGGTTGCCTTGGGTGGCAATAGAAAATACGATTAGAATACTTAACCAAGTGAAACATGTAATTAAACATGATTAAAGGGTTAAGTGGGATTCACTAGATAAGTGACAAGCTTAGGTGGGTAGCTTGTGGGGGCCGATTTCAACCAATATCCCAAACGTATCTTTGTGGGCTCGACCCATGTCGAGTGGCGGGACACGCATATTGGGCTTGACTATAAGAGGCCAAAACGGGTTAGCGGTGGCAACGCAAGTCCAACGGGTTTCATATGCGTGTGTGGGCCCGGGCTGGTAGATAAGCCGTTGTTGCATCGTGTAGATATAAAGCCGTGCACCGTTGATATTATCAGGTAGCCACTTTAGGGGAGTGATACACCCCACTGTGGGACCAGCACGGGTATCTACGGTAGGGAGCCGATCGCTTGGGGAGTAGTGGGGTACACCTAGTGGAGATAGGGGAAGACGGCACCTATGTGGTCAGCTAGGGGTACATGAAACTACTAGTTATATCTTTCTTGGGTGGAATCAATCTTTGAGTAGGAATGACTGGTGTGGTGCAGTGTAGTAATTATCCTTGGGTGGGTAGATGCGTCTTTCCAGTTATCTTAGTTTATCCTAAGTATACCAAGCTGCTTAGTGTAGCCATTCATCCCCAGACATTACCGTAGGTCAAGTTTATGTCTTCTCTGGTTACTTTAATGATTGTATTGTTAAAGTTATAGGACTCGCTCAGACTTATGTCTGACCCCGTTGTTTTTATCTTTTTCCCAACCCTCAGGTCCTACGGTGGATCCTAGCAGTAGTGGAGCTTGATCGGATTGCTGTTCCAGTCTTTAGGAGCTTGGATAGATGTAAAGCTCCAGTTACTCAGTTATCTTTTCTTTTGTCTTGGCTATTGTATGAGAGAGTGGGATTATGTACTTCTTATTTTGATGGATATTGTACTTGACTTCTATTGTGGTTTTATGATGTAACCAGACATGTTTATTTCCGCTGTTATGAGATGATGTTTTTAAATTTCAAGTACTATTTATATCTGTCTTGTTGTAATTTTTCTGTTCTATATTCACTAAAATATTCCACCGATGTTATGGCATTCCCTTAGAGAGTGACCATAGCGGGCGTGGGGTGTTACAGTAAATATACTACAACTTCGATTTGGGAAAATTAAAGAATGATTTATAAATATGTATGAATAAACAAGAAATCAAATCGGATGAAGAAGGAATTTCGTCTGAGGCTTGTCTCAGTAGTTTGCTTAAGACTTTATTCAAAGTCTTACAAGAACATACATAGTCTGCTCGAGATTGTGGTGTGTATGAACTTTGTGATACGCAGTACCGCTCCAATTTAGAAGTTTGGACAATGAAGAAGAAGAAGAGGAGAAATTGATTGATTATGATTAGGTTTACGTACTTCTTTTATAGGCAGATTCCCAACGATTATATTCGTTGGTGAAAAGTCATGCCTCTTCATTTTGCAGCGCTTATTTCCATTTGAAAACAGTTGCGCCCATTCAATTAAGGTCATTTCTGTTTGAAAACCGTTGCATCCATTCAATTTGCAAAGGATATTTTCATTTGAAAACAATCACGTCCATTCAATTTGCAACGGTTGTTTCTATTTGAATATTTGCGTCCATTTATATATTTGTAAATGCTGTTTCCTTTTTGAATTTAAATGTAGAAATTCGTTTATTTTTATGCAACAAAAATATAACACGGACCATTCTTTTTGGACCCGCACCATATTAGGTTCAGTTCGGCGCAGAGCAGATTGGCAACAGCGCGTGTGTGTTAAACCAAGGTTGTGTAGGTCCTCCATCTTGTATAAAATTATCTGGTCCTAAAGGTCAATGTAAGTTTGAAGGAAGTACATGAGCATGAATTTTAACTTATATTTCATAATATTGGACAATTATCTCATTCATTCTATAAGAACCTCTAACATGACTGGTCATTGGGCTGGTTTTCCCAAGGGCCAAAGCCAGATAAAGAGATAGAAGGAAAACGTGAAAGTGGCAGTGGACAAAACAAAACATTCCAACTCCAACGAGAATCAATCCTGGTCAATTTGACCCCACGGACCTACTTTACCACCGAGCCAAATGATTATTTGAAAATTGCTCATTGTAGTATATTTAAAGTACGCACAAAGATTTTCATTTCTTCCATTTGCATCCATTAAGATGAGTTGCTGAATTCCACTGTCTCATGGGCCAGGCTTGTACATACCTCAACTTGCCCTTTCTCCTATCTCATAAAAATCCAATCCAAATTCCACCAAAATCCATGCGATTTTTCCTTGTTATTCGATGAATTCTTCTTCCAATGGTTATGGCGGCGTTCGTTTATCTTCTGGGTATACAGGCAGGCCGGCCCGGGTAAGCCAACAAAAATGGTAGGCAAGAGAACACGCAGCCCAAGAAAAAGGAAAAAAGGAAGAAACTTTTTCCCCCGTTTGAACCGAAGTCGCGAATCGATGAAATCATCGTTCAAAAATTAGGGTTTTGATGCACTCAACTAACTGAAACGAGGTAAACGAACTAGACAATTATGGACAAAGTGGTTGCTGCTCCTAAGCTTCAAATCTCCAACACCAGCCTCTGTGCTCCATCTTTTCTTTCAAGGTAGCAACTGAATTGCAGGGTAATAACTTGGTTCGCTTATTTTTTACTTTCTAGAGTGTCAAAACTGGCTGTGGGGTCAATTTGCGTAACAATTGGTTAACTTGGTTTTAGAATCATGCAACTAAATCCCACTCAGCTCAGCTTTTATGGTATTACATATTTCCAAAACTTGTTAGTTATGTTTTAAGGAAATTTAATTGTAAATAAATGTGCATGATAATGATACTCTATTTACAGAATTGGTCGGATTATATAATTGTCAAAAAATAAAGAATTTTGCAGGGAATGGGACAAAATCAATTGTAAAAAGCTTTTCTAAAACATATATTAACAATGAACCGAATACAGAATTATGCAGGAATGTATCGCCAATTATGCAACTAAAACATTATCTAAGTTGTCACACTTCACCAACAAGGGAAAACATGACTCGTTGGCACTAACTGTGGATCATAAACATAAGTCTTTCATTTTTTAGATCACCGCTAAAAATGTGATTTTGCTAAAAATGGGTCAAATTCGGCTTTCTATTTCATCTTCATGCTCTAATAGTTCAAAATGTAGCATGAAAGCATGTTGAATGCATGAAGTTGGAAAAACTTTTGACTTATTTTTAGCTTTTTGAATGAGTTTTATTACTTTATTTCTTTTCTTCTTTTTTCCATAAACTTTGACTAATGACCTATTGAGATTTGATACTGAGTCTTCTAAATTAGTGGTGTACGGTCTTGTTACTTCCGTGCTTTACAAATTTAAAACTGGTTCAGCGATTTGTTGAAGATAATGTTAAATCAGATTCTGTGACCCTTCATCTTTCTCTGTATAAGGGCTTTTGTTATTGTAAACTTCCAAGTTTCTTTTATCTCCATATGTGATAAACCGTAGGTGTAATAGCAATGCAAGTACAACCTTTTTCTTTCGCTTTGATATTGTGTTTCTCTGATATGTTAATTGATTTCAATTCTCTTTTAATTTGAGGTGACAATCTTTGCGTGATCCGTATCACCAAAATAATATCAATTATAAAGAAGAAATAGAGTTTTACTTATCCTTATTTTTAGAATGTAGTCTCCCTTATGAAGTAGACTTTGACTGTTTACCAAAAAAAAAACACAGAGGCTTGCAGTTGGCTAGTTTTGTTCAACTGCCACGAGCAGAACACAACGCTGTCCATCGCTTTCTTTCTCTTATTCTTATAACTATTAGACTTTTTTATTTTTGAACAGTAATTAGCGACCTTGATTGTTATTTTGATGACAAAATCTATAGTTTTTACTCTCAGCCGTAATCAGTATGATTTGGATTCTTGTCAGTGTTTTTATAATTCATATACTGGACCATTTTATATTTGGATAAATAACATTCACAAAGTGTTAATTTCATAAATTATATGCTATGGAAACAATAAGCATTTTATAAAAACAGTTATATCCTTTATTGATTTGAATTTAGGTCTCTGAAATTTTGATTACAAACAAGGATGTTACTATATAGGAAGCTTGAATAAGAAGAGAAACTGAGTTGGTTTTTATGTCTGTTAACATATTGAATTTAAAAGATATATATAACCTATAAAACATCAAATTGTCTTATCAATATTATATCACGAGGGAGATTGAAAATTTTATGATCTACCCATTTTTCACAGGAAAAAAGTTGCAATAAATTTATAAAATAGTGAGATATGCTCTATTCTTTGTTCGATTGTTAATCAACTAGGCATGTCAAAATGAGCATAGCACACTGCAGAGGTTTGAAAATCTGCATGGTTCATAGCATTCGTTATTACATGTAATAATTATAACATAGCTCTTTAATTGGGGTATTCACTTTTGCACGTCTCAATTGTTCAGTCTGGTGATTTATGCATTTGAAAAATGAAAAGAAAATATAGATGTTTAAATTTTGATGTATACGGAGGCTTACTTCCCATTGTTGTAAAGGTAAACATATTACGTTGATTTCCATCCACTTCCATTTCTAGATTTCAAACTGTTTCCAAATACCGTAAACTTCCAAGTTTTTTTAGTCTCCATATGTGATAAACCGTACTGTAATAGCAATGCAAATACAACCTTTTTCTTTCAATTTGATATTGTATTTCTCTGAGATGTTAGTTTACTTCAATTCTCAGCCAAAGCTTTTAAGTTGACCTAGTTTTTTTTTTCTAGCATGCTGCCATAAAGATGCCTAATATGAGCTCCCTTAAGAAGTAGAGACCGATTGTTTACCAAATATGAGATTTGCAATTGGCTAGTTTTGCTCAACTGCTAGAGGTAGAGCTACACACAACCCATATCCAATCCGACCCAACCCACCAACCCGACCCAACCCACATAAATCCAACCCAACTCATCCTATTTCGGGTCGGATATGGGTTATAATTTGTAATCCATACTATATACGAGTCGGGTTTGATATTTTGTTCAACCCAACCTTATTTTAACCCAACCCAACCCTACATTAAAAACTAATTTAATATCAGCCCACTTAAAATTATAATAGTATAATCCTACAATAATGTTTATGTATTCTATAGTAAATATACAAAAAAACATATTTCATGTCAAGCCCTACAAGATAAAATTTGACAAATATGTTTTTAAAAGCATTTTAATGTATTTTAAAATAAAACACTTATCATACTGTGTAGTAAATTAATTTCATACGATGTGTTTTACAATGAAACTTTAATAAAATGTCTTATAATGAATAAGTTATTTTAAATGCATTATGTTAACTAAAATCTGATATATTATGCTAAATATTTTAATATTATTTTGAAAATTTTCCCTTAAATTCTCACTTTTATTATGTTCAAGCAACCCAACCCAACCCTACTAAACCTAATCCAACGCATATCCAACCTCATATAGGGTCGGATACAGATTGAACTACCTTAAATCCATACATGTGCAGGTCGGATGAAGTATTTGGTCTAATCCAGCCTAACTCATACTTTGTTCAGCCCTAGCTAGAGGAACACAACGCCGTCAGTTGTTTTCCTTCTCTTGTTCTAACGAACGTTAGTTTTTATTATTTGAATAAAATTAACGACCTTGATTATTTTGTCGATGGCCAAATCTGTAGTTTCTTCTCACCATAGTAATTTGTACTAGTACAACTATATAACGGTAGGAAACTGGCCGTTCAATCACGTATTTAAAAAGAAAACGGTAATGTGATTTTTTTAACTTTTTTATAGTAATTTTAGTTAAATATTAAGCAGTAACATGCTAAAAAAAATTGGGGAGATTTAAGGAGTTATCAGTGGAGAAAATAAATTAAATAATGTTGAAAAGAATAGGCTGTCAACGAATACTTTCGGATGCGGATAGTGTCGTATCCGCATCCACATCCGAAATCATTTTCAGATATCGGATATCCACATCCGCGAATACGGATAATTATCCGCTCCGCCAACGCCCAACGGTCGATAAATCAATGAACATAAATGAATTTTTGTAGCTTAATATTAAACTTTTTCAACCCAATTGATTACTAAAGTGGTAAAAATAAATAAATATGATGATAATATATAATTTTGAGCAACTAGCATGCGTTTAGTATACTTTCAACTTTACAAAATAATAAATTAGTATGTTTTAATACACATAATATAAGCTATTATCATAAAAAAAAACGGGCGGATAATTTTCGGATGCGGATGTGCCTATATCCGCATCCGCATCCATTTTTTCGGATATTGGATATTTATTCGCTTTTCGAATGCGGATGCGGATGGATTTCGGATTTTTCGGGTATCCATTGACAGTTCTAGAAAAGATTCACCAAGACATGCTTAATATGTTCTTTAATTTTTTGGCTTTACATGTTTTGCTTTGGCAATCTTACAGTGGATAAAACTTTCTAACGGTTGGTTTGATGATTTTCATTCTTCTCAATGTTTTTCTAATTCATACTTTGGGCCATTCTGTGTTTGGATAAATAACATTCACATGGTATTAATTCCGTAAATTATATGCTATGGAAACAATAAGCATATTATAAAGCAGTTATGTCGTTTATTGATATGAATTTAGGTCTCTGAAAGTTTGATTACAAACATGGATGTTCCTTTATAGGTCAGTTTTGAAGCTTGAATAGGAAGAGAAACTGGGATGATTATGATGTCTATTGACATGTTGAATTTAAAAGATATATAATCAATATAACATGATACCAGATTGTTTTGTCAATATTATATCACGAGCACAGTCGAAAATTTTATGATGTACCCATTTTTTACCCGTAAACATTACAGTAAATTTCTAAAATAACAAGATATGCACTATTTTTTGTTGGATGGCTAATCAGCCTGGCATGTCAAGATGAGCAGAAAACGTTGAAAAGCTTTGAAAATAGATGTCGTTCATAACATGCATTGTTACACAACTAAAAGAATGCCAGCGTTATTCACACTGGAGTATTGCATGCTTTTGTTCTATAAAATTTCATTTGATTGCTTTTCATGGCTTCTAGTATTTTAATTGCCACTTGCCAGTGTTCTTGGTCTGTTTATGCTTACTCTTTGCATACGGCTCACATATTTGACTCTAATGGTTATCTTTACATGATTAAATCAATCTGGTTGACTGTGTTTATGCTTGAAGTCATCATGAGTTATCATTGTTTACTTGCACTTCAATTATGTAGGTGTGCAATGGAACCATCCCGCAAGTTGAGCAGAGAAATCCCTACACAGGAGGTATATTGGTTGTAATTTGCTTATATATTACTTCATATCCAGATTTATTGTTTCCTTCAATATATTTTTCAGTTGGGATTTTCACTTTTGCATGTCTCTATTGTTAGTCTGATGATTTATGCTTTTGAGGGAGAAAAAAGTTATAGATGTTAAAATTTTGACATTTATATGCAGACGTACTTTCCTATTGATGTAATGGCAAACATATTAAATCGGCTTACATCCGCTTCCATCTCAAGATTTCAAACTGTTTCCAAATATTGGTACCACGTTATCCATGGTTATGTTATTCCGAATCCACGATCCAAAAGTTCATTGACGAGCATTGAACTTTCCACCAACGTAGATTCAGGGAAGCTTACATTTTTTAATTTCGACGAAGAGGGCAAAACCAAAAAGAGCGTTCATAAGATTAATCTTGGATGCACAATGCACTGTAACTTTTCTAACATGGTTAACGGACTTGTTTGTGCTTATGGAAACAGTGCCACCATTACATTCTACTTAATGAATCTTACGACACTAAAAACATCCAAGTACTTGAAAAGAAGGTTAGAAGGCACTGCACCTGAGTATGACAGTATCAGTTTAGGATTCGATCCATCTACAGGCATATACAAATTCATCAGAATCTATTCTCGCTTCTTCGGTGATTTCAATCAATGTGAAATTCTTGAAACTGATCTTTTGTTCAATGGTGATTGGAAAATCATCGGAAAAAGTCCTGTCAATGTGAGATACTTGAACCCGGTTTTCTTTAATGGAGCCATCTACTGGGCAAGGAAATCTAACGGTTGGCGACGGAAATGTAAGCCAGTTGCTCTCGATTTTTTTAAACTTGACATGAAGGAAGAGAAATTTTATAATGGTAGCTCCATTTCTTGAAAACGAATTTGACGGCTGCGATCATACAATTTGCATTGCATGTAGTTATGTCACTTTGACCGTAGAGAAGGATAAACTTTATGTACTGCATTATTGCTGCAAGAGGCGGTATTTGGATGGATGGAGATTGGATGAAAGCAAAAGACATAGTGTTTGGAAAGCTGTATGTCATGTAAATTTTGCATCGATGGTTGGCAATGAACCACGCTGTTTGATTGCACATCAATATAAAATTCCATATGTGGTTGGGATTGCCGATGGTAAGGTCTTGATACGAAAATTGAATGAAGAAGGGGTTTATATCTACGACTTGCTTCGTAAGAAACTTAGTAAACATGAGGATATTGGTTGCGGCGGGGGCAGTTTTTTCTCTGACCATGAAAAAAGACGGATGCTTTTCTACTCTCTGGAATAATCAACCAAGCATTTGATACAATATATTAGTTATGCCTCTTATAATATTCAGAATTGCAGACTTATATATAGTGCGTTCTCCTTTTTGCAGTTGATGTCAAAGATTGTGCTGTTTTTGGATACTTTTTTGGCGCTTATCCAGTTAGAATATTTTTTTCTTTTGTAGTTTTTCTTTGTTAGTCGATGGTTTGTATGACGTTAGTATGTGCACAGTAGCTGACTTTGTTGGCAGTAGATGCTGCAACAAGGAAAATTTTATTTAGATACAAA